>JABGLX010000310.1:0-45692 GCA_014281875.1 Nibea albiflora | reverse complement strand
GCATGAGGAGTGCCTCGGTCTCTTGATTTCAGGAGGGAACAAGACGAGCTGAGGCAAGTCTGTGCTAAGAGTCACCATGCCACAACAGATGAGCTGCAAACTGTCAAAGGCCCCTTGGATGGAGGGATATTACAGACTTAAGTTAACTTGCAGTGATCTTACTACCACACTAACTCACCCTCACACCCACATACTTTGCCGTCTAATGACAGACGGATGGGCAGGTTTGGGTTCCATATTTAATCCCGCCAAAGTCTTTCTCCTCATCTCCTTCTCCTCTCCCTACTTTATCTACTTCTCTGTCAGCCACCGACACAATGCTTTTCCTCAGGCAAGCATCAACAGTTAGATATGACAAATGTTCAAATAAAGATTATGTAAGAATTAATTGTCAGATTCCTCCTTTGCTCCGTATTGTTTTGTACACACAATCACTCAACAGTTTTGACGTTTGAAATCTACTGAACATTGATAGACTCTCAGATCTGCATAAACGGATTCCAGCAAACATTAATCACTGCTGCTCCATGTTTCCAGCAAAAATATTACTATAATAAATATTACTAATATGTCCAGAAAGGCAAAATCAACACTACCATTAGCAGGTCATAAACAAGCTGGGCAAAACTATAGAGACCATTAAATTTTGATTTCCAGCATTGACACAGCAGTTAAAAAAGTCAGTTGATGTCCAAATTTCCACGTGGATAACACGAGCATTTAAAAAGATGCTGACTACCATCCAAAACATACAACGCTAGTACACGATATAGCGTACGCTTGTTATTTGGGGCCAGACAAGCATCTCCTCAACTTTCAGCACACTGGTCCTCAAGACTCAGCTGCTTGGAGAGATTCGGAAAAAAACTGGCACCGGTGTTTCCTGTCTTTCTGTTCGAGACCAAACCCCTCTCACCCTCCCGCCAATCAGCCATGAAAAGCAAACAACAATATGAGGGCTTTCTGGCAAAACTAAGGAAACAGGTCTGCTTTCTATAAACATTCTTCAGAGAGACATGAAGGCTTGATAAGAAAGGAAAAAAAAAAAAAAAGGAGACAGAAAACAACCTCTCCAACCTCCTGGTGGACTGTTGGCACACACACACATACTCAGGGTACATATTTCACATAGTGTTCACATGGACGTTCAGTCATATGGAAACAAATTGTAGTTTCACTGTTTTAAAAAACTTCATTGTTTTTAATTGATTGAACGTGAAGGCAAGTTAACTAATTTCAACGTTGTCCATCACCTTAGCATGAAATAAAATTGCAAAATCTGAAAATCTTTTTATTGGGTGATTATGTAGATTTATTATACAAAGTAGCCCTTCTAGAAGAAATCTTTCTTTCACCTGGATAACTGAGAACCTTCACAGACTTTATGATTCATAAATTAAGTAAAAACAATATGCTCCTGCTCATCTGTAGCCTGCATTTACCAGAAACAACTCCTACCAATAACATTTGTTTTGAAATGGTTATTTGTTATTACATCAAAGTCATAAAATGATATCAAGTTTAATGATGAAAAAAAACTTTTAGTTTAGAAAAAAAAAGAAAGAAAGAGAGGAAAAAGCCTCCACCCACTCCATTCCTTCCCCTTGGCTATTCTAACACTTTCCAACAACGTCTAATGTAAGCTGAGGCCTTTAGAGCACAGCCAGGAGCTGCTTCTCCAAATCTGCCGTAAATCTCAAAACAAGCTGTAGTGTAGTGACCAAAGGGGTTCAAAGTGATGGCAGCTTCTCAAAGTCCATTAGAGTCATGTCAAATATTCAGCAACTTAATCCAGAGTAAATGGCTTAAGATAGAAACAGGAGGTGAAATCTTATGTCTCTCGGCTTATGTCTTCTGAACAAATCAAAACTGGGCTTATGGTGCATGCGGTAAACAATGAAACTACAATATTATACGTTTTCTGACTCTTTCTAACTTACCTTCTGAATTTGGGCAAAATCTTTCCATATTATGGATAAACTATGATAACTACGAACTCAAACATCTTGCATACCTAAAAGGATTGGTCTACATTTGAGTTAATGCGCCCACAAGCTGATCTTCATTTCAAGTAAACCACTGTCTGTGCCTTTGCTTGGTAGCTGAGCAGAACGAAC
The DNA here is from genome assembly GCA_014281875.1 of Nibea albiflora. Classification (NCBI taxonomy): domain Eukaryota; kingdom Metazoa; phylum Chordata; class Actinopteri; family Sciaenidae; genus Nibea; species Nibea albiflora. Next base: position 43,575 of record JABGLX010000310.1, on the reverse strand, counting down.
ATATCTTGACGTGCTTAAAATGCTTCAGCAAATCATTACTTTGTTAAGTAGGACTACTAAGAGGCTAAAACATTCAGACTAACCGTCCTCCAAACCAGTTACAAGCAAAATTACCCTTCGAGGGTTTAATCATTGAAATTGAAAACAGAACGGAAAGTTTCTACATAATTGTTGGAAGATGTAAACCATCAGCCTTGTTTATCATCTATACTGTTAAGTTTACTGACACGAAGGTGTCCATATCATTCTGTAGGGAAAAATGTCTGTCCATCTGATTTAAAGTTTGACCACTGATTCAAACGGGCACCAGAATAAGGCTGCACCTAATCCTACCTCAATGTATGACAACCTTAGCCCATGCATGTGAGGGCAACGTCAATAAAACTATAGATCTGCAAACTCAAACCTCTCTACAGGACCTGAACATAACAAAGCTTCAGCTGAGTTTCATTGGAGGAGCCACATTCAATAAGTATCATGTTGCTTTGAAGCCAAAAGAGATCTGTGTTCCTGAGATGAAGCCCCGCAAGGGTCAAATGAGGCCGCCCATCTCTGAAACAATATGATGCCTTCTACTACAGATTTAATGTGATTAGGATACAGGGTATAGCCATTGGGTTGGGTAGTTTGGCAAGTGATACTGCAGCCTTGTTGGTGTTGTCACTGCAAGTGGAGAACGTTATTTGGTGATCAAATCATAAATGTAAAGCTGCTTGTCAAACTCAAAAGTCAAACACTGGGAACGTTTCTTTTCCTTTTTTCTAAATACATTCCTTGACTATGAAGCCATTATACCAGGCTTTAAGCTTGATTGCATGGAGTCATTTAAAAGATTAGCCGTCATTAAATGTTTCACCATAATGTTCCTCTTTTTAGGTGCATTATAAGGGGTTCCTCTATTTAAGGGGTATTAGACTGCGAGGGTCTGCAGCTTTCGTCTGACTGTGCTGGCACCAGTGTTTACCGAAGGACAAATGGGGAGAAATGGGGATTGTGGGCAAGTGGTTTCAGTTGAGCTTGAGCGATCGCAACTTTCTACCCCAAAAAAGTCTGAAATATGACTTGTAGCACAAAATAAACCAAACAATTAAACTGAAAACATGACATCATCTCTGAGTGAATGAATGGGCAAGATTTGGTCCAAGTTGGTGGGCTTTGTGGTGGCCTCACGGCACTGAGCTGTTACAGCCTCAAAGCAGTAAATTCTAAAAGGGGTCCACTGTTCCTTTTTACTGAAACATTAGTCTCCGGATACGCTCTTTCATACACTCTTTAAACGCCTTCCTCTGGGCCTATGACAGCAGTTTCTCATGTGTGCCAGAGGACCTGCTAAGTAAGTACCATAAGAAAAGCATTATATGACACCCTTGAAAGACGCAAAGCTTTTATTGTGCCCTGATTGGATGCTATTAATTATACTAAAAGCCTGACTGTACACCATGATGCTTTGGCACAGCTATAGTTATTTATGCTGCTAATGTATTGCAAGTTCACATTATGTGCCAGCACTTAGTCCAGAGGACAAAGGGTATAAATAAATTGCTGTGCACACATTTCAGATCCGCAGAGAATTTTGTGATGATACAGTGTAAGAAATTTTAAACATAAAGCAACATCATTTGTATTACATTACATTACATGTACAGTATTGACTTAGGCCTATTCTGTATATGCAAAATTTGTAACGTTTAGATTCATGGGGATACGAGAAAAAACGTCGTGGTTTTCAGTGTTAAGAAGGATCTTTTAAGACTGACATTTGTCAAACACAAGTGTTTTGGACAGTCAGTGTGTTCTGTATCAATGAGAAAAATAATAGGAAACACAACACAAATGTTCGCTTTTACAATACATCGTAATGCAAGAGGTTAAACTGCATCTGAAACACAGATACACACACACACAGACACACACACACACAGACACACACTGAGGAAGGATTACATCAGCAGAGAAGCATGAGAATTCATGCTGGTGGTTTTATATGGTCATGGACCACTGCCTTATCCCTAATCCCAGAAACACACACACACACACACACACACACACACACACACACAGTCATTCAACACACACCTTCCCAAACCTTCCTATGTGCCTGTCCTGGCTCTATATGTGGTTTGTGTGTAACTGTGGTTATGCATCTATCATGAGTTGCCTAAAGGAGGGACGGGGGGTTGACTGGAGCACTGTTTCTCTGGCAGATGGTAATGATGAAAAATGTCTACTCTGAAATCCAGTCCGGCATGGGCTCCCTGCCAGTGGATGTACGCCATTCCCACACAACCAGGAGACTTGGGTAAAGCTGCTGTCCGGACAGGACAGTGCTGTGTTACATTTATGTTGGACAAGGAATGTCACACATCTTACTAGTTATGACAAATCCGATGTATGTAAATATTAGACGATACAGCATTTAAGAGTTCTAATCAACATTATATTCACAATGGATTTAATCACTGTTCAACAAAGGGCTCAGTGAATACATCTCCTTTCAGCCCTATTGATGCCGTTTTAGCATCTTTCAGCTCATTTTTTTTCTTACTGCGCCCAGCTTTGCTGTTATGACTCATTGCTTTCATTAACCCCATTCCCAGAAACAGCAGACAGCTGTTGAAAAAAGTGAAGAAGCTCTAAAAACCCTGTACGCTCCCTGCTCATCGCCAGAAACAACAGACAGACACGGCTAGTGACTGAACACAGTGGAGCCTTTAGCAACTAAAGAGCCCAATATTTACCAGTGTTGTGCTCATGGCTTCTTGCATTGCCCCCAAGTCAACAATTAATTCAGAAATACTCTAACTATGATGGGACCCCTCACCAAACTGACTTCAGCCTGACATGTAATGGAGCAAATCCAAAGCAACTCCAGTACATAGGCGCAGAGAGCTGGAGAACATCACAGGGATGATACCAGCAGCTGCCATTGTGCTCTAACTCCACTGGACTGCAGTACGCTGATGCACGTATTAGAGCCATATTTGAAGGACTAAACACAATTTACCCTTACATAGTATAATACTAGCACTGTTACATCCTAATAAAAAAAAGTTAAAATCCATTAACAATCCAGACCCCCACACAGAGCTATCTTACAAATCTGTTTCAGAATGTGTCATATACATGCTGTATTTTCACACTATGCCCTTTATTCTTTTTCTCCACAATTTGTAGAAAATTGGAGGGAATTGTGACTCACTCTGTGTGCCAAACATTCCTAAATAGCTGTTGGGTTTTCACACGCCTGCAGCCATATTTTTCTGCGGAACAACTTTTGCAAGGTCCTATTGTGAAACACTGCAGCTGAGTTCATGGCTGCACATACACCAACACTAAAAACCAGTGAAAGAAGGCTAACACACACACATACACACACACATATGACACTGACTCAAATGAAAAACACATTTTCATACATAGTTGAAATCTCACTTTTCAAATGTTTGTTGGCCATTTCTTTTCTCTTTTTTTTTTTTCCAACTGCACTTTGACCTCTGGGTCAAAAAGATTTGGTACAGTATGGTGAAAACAGACACACACTCAAGTACCCTCAAAGGTGCAACACATTGTTTTCATGCAAGAGAAGAGAAGAGAAGAGAAGAGAAGAGAAGAGAAGAGAAGAGAAGAGAAGAGAAGAGAAGAGAAGAGAAGAGAAGAGAAGAGAAGAGAGAAGAAAAGAAGAGAAAACTGGAAACAAGAGGAGACATGCGCCACCACTGTCATTCCAGCCATGACCATGGGCCACCAACCACAAAACATGGTAAGCCAAGGAGACCACACACAGACACAAGAAAGAAACAAGCTTTACATACATAAACACAAACACACAAATCTACACTAATACAACAATCCCAAATTCCAATCTATCTCTGTTACATGCTCATTTACACACATTCCTGTCATCCGTAGCAGCTACAGCGGACAGACTGGAAGCAGCGCAATGCACAGCGCTGTGCAAACATACAGGCACATATAATGATTGTAATGACTTTCCCCCACACACATATCCATGCACACACACACTCAAAGCATACGTAAAAACAGAAGAGAATTGCTCATGTACAGTAAAACCAACAAACATGAACAATACTGCCAGGTCTCATACATGTCTGAGAAAACATACATCTAAGAGCACTTCAAGCTTTCTCTTCCTCCATACCAAATCAAGCAAATCCATAATGCGGACGGTTTGCTGTGAAACAGAGCACAGCCAACACTTGGGACAGCCAGGCACTCAAATACCAGACAGGCAGCAGCGCTATACCCCTCTCCCAACCACACTCCTTACCTGAAACACTGCGGTGGCCATCCTGTCAGAGAGTGTCTGTGTTTCTGTGTGTGCGCGTGTGTGTCGTACTCTCTTTCACTCTTTGGTTTTCTCTGTCCCGGCTGTGTTTTAGTGCTGCATCGTCCTTTCCCTTTTCCCCTCTGTGCAGCAGAGAGGGTTTTCTCTGCGCTCCGACCAGATGGCTAAAGCTAAATCCACTCACTGTTACCTTGGTGCAGCGCAGAGCTGGAGGAGTGTACAAGTGTGTGTGTGTGTGTGTGTGTGTGTGTGTTGGGGAGAGAGAGAGAGAGACAGACAGAGAGGGAGAGAGAGAGAGAGAGAGTTGGTGTGAGTGATTCAGCCTCCAGGCTAATAGGTCTGGCTAGTCTCTCACTCCTCCTCCAAGAAAACGAGCATAAAAATGTCTAAAGAGTCTTTATGTGTGCGCGAGAGTGGGGAGAAGTGCAGCCAAAGGCAAATCTTAACATCCCACAACTGGAAACGGCGCAGTGCAGCACTCAGCGCTGAATAAGCAGGCAGTCTGGCTACGAGCTATAGCTATTTCCCTCTCTTTCCCCTCCCTCTTGTTCAAGCCATTTTCACCTCCTCCTCCCAAAACGGGGAGACACACGAGTAACGAGAATGGAGAAAAAATATTGAACTGAATTTCCCAGGGAGATCGGAGGGGAAGGGGGGAGTGGGGGGCAGCTCTTTTCTTTCTCTGTCTCACTGTCTTCCTCTCTCTCTCTTTCACACACACACACACACGCACACTCCTTCCTCAAAAGCTCATTCTTCATTCTCTCCTTGTTATCAGCTTCTCAAGTTACAGGTTAAATATGAGTCGCCCCGTCCTTCCACCCGCCTTTTCTGCCTGCTTTCCCTCTCTCTCCCTGACTTTCTCCTCCTCACACAAACACACATACTGTATAGAGACACACACAATAATACTCACACTACGGCTGCAACAAGAGGGAAGGTACCATGAATGAATCCATTGACTTCACGGGCAACTCCAAAGTCGAACAGTGTCAACAGCAGCAGGGAGATACATACTTATCAGTCAGCGGCTCAATAAAATCATGTCATTTAGATTCCAAGAGTTCAACTCTGGCCTAATGTGCTGATATAATGAGATCTGCGTGTGAATTTAACATTAAGAGCATGCACCACGTTGAAGACTGATTACTGAACCCTGAATTTATTCCTACGAATCAAGAAAAATACAACAACAAAAAATGCAAATAAAAATGTATTCGATTTTACTTGCACTTTACTTGCACTTACTTTTCATTTGTGTAAATCCTTTTTACAAAAATAAATAGATACATTTATTCATTCATTTCATTTAACCTTTATTTAACCGGGAAAGGTCCCATTGAGATTAACCCCAGTGATTCTGTCTCCAGGTTTTTAAAAAGGATTTACAAACATTCAAAGAAATCAGATTTTTATTTTTTTTTTTACATACTGTAATACATTCCAGTCTCAGGGTGCAAAGTACCTAAATGCCCTCTTCTCAGTTTCGGTATCAGCATTTGTTACAGACAATATATAAAAGTCCCTTCATCGCATCGAGTACTGCCAAACATTCTGCTGAGTGTTGTCTGTCTCGGCCTGCTGACTTAAATCAAGATCACTCTGACAACTTTTCCAACACCACACCTGTAGCTATCATCTGCACAATACTCATAGAACATATATAGAAATAACTACAGTGATGATGAGGCGTTTGTTCATGTAATCTGATCTTTAAGAGGTCGGTACAGTAAATGCACCTCATCGGGTGATGCCGCTGTGAAGTTTGCACTGAACTCAAAGCAGCTGATTCAGTCACCACTTGAACTTCCCGACACTCAAGTCATCAGAGGACTTACAGTAAGACTGTAGCTGCAGCTGTCAAGTTTGGAAACCATGGAGATCAACAAATTTACAAGATCTCAAATGACGAGGAAGTTATCGCTCACACACAAAAGCGTGACTGTCAGCCGTTCTCCTCTTCACAAATCCAATGACATTTATCTCATTTGAAGTAACAATATCAAATGGTGTGGCCTGTGTTAGGATTAAAAAGGTACTCTGCGATTTGAAAAGTAACTTTATGGAGATGGATTTAACCTTTTTAAAGCCGAAGTACCTACCATTGCTATGTCGCTATGTCAATTTTCAGTCAACAAAATTAGCAACGTTGAAATCATTTAGCCATTTAGCTTTGGAAATAAAATACAAACAACAGCCACACAATCAGGGTACAGAGTGCCGCAGTTAAAAATATCCCAAGCACATATTTTAGCCAAAGTGTTTTTGTAGTGTGAAGGCAGCTGAGGCAGCAAGACTACCGAGATGTCTGACTGCATTCATATAGTCCTTTTGCAGTCTACTGACCGCTCAACGCGCTCTACAACATATGCCAACATTCACGCACACATTTATACCCTGATGGCAGGGAGGTGGCAAATGGTTCAGTGTCTTGCACAAGACGACTCCTTCTTCTACCTTCTGAGCCGCCGAACTGTGATTGGTACATTGAGAGGAAGGGGAAGTGTTTAGGATCATCAATTTACTCTCCAGCTGATAACATGTTAATTACTCAGCCTCTGTCTTAAATTAGGTAAAAAGTCCTGCATTAAAAGTGATAGTGGAGTACGTTCATTTGTCCTCTGGTTCCCCACAGGTATCGCCAGCTCTGAAGAAAACAGCAAGAAGTTTGTTCAATGATGCGTCAAGCCAACTGCTGCTGAGAATAATGAAAGTGTGCTCAGTAAAATGCCAATGAAGCTGTTGATTAGAGCAGTTTAGGAGGAGATCTCACCTGGGATCATGATATCATAGTCAGGTAGTCTTAAAGTAAAGTCACCGTTCTGGCATTTTAATTCGTTTCCACAAGCTCCCTAGCTATTATCCAATGGCAGACAAAGGGGACGTTACTGAGGAATGTTTGCTACAAATTTGTAGCCCGTTAAGTATTATGCCACAACATGGAAAGAATGGTCAGAGTCTTTGATGTTGCTCGGAAGCAATTACATGGAAGGTCGCTCTAAAAGTTACACCTTTAGCTGGAGCCGTGTTCGCCAGATGTCGGCTCAGTAAGCGTTATTTAATTCGCTATTAATGACAAGGAGCCAGGAAGGAAGGGAGGGCTGCCAGAGAGGAGACATGTGGTTTACGGTAACGAAACAACACGTTTGTTTATGTGAGATGCACACCTTTAATGTAGGGACCAGGCTGATCTGAGGGAAGCGGGGAATTCCCCTTGTTTTTTTTGGGGGGGGGGGGGTTTGTGGGCGCAATGCAATTACATATACCAGCAGTCAGATCTCATGCAAAGCATGGGGATGGTATATGCTTGTATTTTAGGCTAATATGTTTCCCTTAGTCTGGTCGATTTCCTGTGTTTTCATGATCCCAAGGCTGCTGTCTGTAATCACACCAACATTGCAAGAGACGTGCCATGTGACTGCCATGCCACTTTTTATTTACTATTCCAGCTGATTTTATTCTAGCAAAGTTAAGTAATATTAGTATAAGACTGAAAACAACAGAATTTCAAGCAAATTAAATAACCAGACTCAGACATCAGCATGAAATCTTCCTGTACGTGACTGGACAAACTGTTTTCTGAGGTTTCAAATATGAAAAACATGGTGGCTCTTCCAGAAATGCTGAGTGATAAGAAAACCTGAACAGATCAAGAGATCAGTGCAGATTGTGCTGTCGGATGAATAAGAGGGAAAGAACCCGAGACAAGCACAGAGGAAGAGAAAACAAGTAGCGGAACAGTTAAAATGAAAGATAAACAATAAGACCGAAAGAAAGGAAGGGACATGGAGAGGGAGAGAAAGCTGTTCTGAGAGAGGTCCAATTTCATGAGTCTGACTCAGGCTTTCCCGAGTAACGGCGCAGCAGAGCAGATGACTGTCCCCCAGCAACCGGTGGAACATTTCACCGACGCCCATGCAGCGTCCAGACCACAATTAACATGAGTTTTTCTCCTGGATGGTCGTGATTAGACAGCAGGAGACACAGTGGAAGCAGACGTAAGATGGAAAAGCTGTCACTCTGAATCAAAAGACAGCCTGTTGATATGGGTGGGGGGACTTGGAACGAAAAAAAGCCTCAGAGCTCCTTCATCATGTAATGAGGATGTGTCCTCCAGCGAGGCTTTTCACACACAGCTGTTGTAGTGGTCAGAGAAGCTCAGCGATGCCGGAAAGGAGGGTGCATGATCAGCAACTCCTCCGTAATATAAAGCTTTAAAAACAAGTTTTGTAGGGCAATGAAATTAAAATCGCATGTAATTTATGTAACTGCATGCTTTACAAAGTCATTCCCCTCACTTGTTCCTTTCATTGCTGTCTCCTGCATGCACTTGGCCCATTGTTGACATTCTTTCCAGCAGCTCTTGATTACTCCATCATGTTAAAGGCTGGGCGTTCCTGTTTGTTTTCTCTGCTGTATCTATGCACATGTCGCTACCATGCAGTTACTAAATACATGGCCGTAAGCCACTGCTCCTTGTGTAATCCATTCGCTCACACGCTGGAACAAAGAGAGCTGACTGATGATTGTTTTTGGTTCGCCTGAAGCTCAATAGATCAGTAAACTTTTGTTTTGCTTCTTCAAGCCAGAATTGTTACAACAGATAGCATCCTTTGTTTGGGGGGTCAACGTTTAAGCTGCATTTGCCACTATTTGGATGTTAACATTGAATTACACAAGTGTACTATCACAAGTGTCAACAAGCCGGTAAATACATTTCCGTTCAACTCTATGGAACATAGTAACATCATTCTATTCAATGATTTGGTTTTACAGCCTGCAACTTTATTGCTTTGTTTCAGTCCCACTGCTCTCATCGACACCCAGGTGGCCAGAAACGGGAGTCAAATGTGCCCCATGTTTGCTGGATGTTGAAATAATCAACATGTGATAATGTGTCAGTTTTGTTTGCAGCTTGTTCTGCTGTCCCCAAATCAACGTGCAGGATGTAGCGGTATCTAGCAGTGTAGCTGATTGCAACCTTCTCCTTCCTAGCGTGAAAGGAGACAGGTGAAACTACAGATGCTGTGAAGTGCTGTCAGTCAGTGTTTAAATGATCTGTTCTGGGCTACTGTAGAATCAGTTCAACATGGCGGACTCCGTGGAAGAGGACCCACAGTGTCTGAAGCTAGACTCATTCTAAGGTAACAAAAACATAACTCTTATTTTCAGGTGATCATACTAATGAAAACATAATTATGAAAATGACGTTCCATTTCTGCCATATTCTGTCAATGTAGCCACGCAGGACACACACTCAATCTTTAATGCAACATTTTACAGTTATTAACATGTTAACAGTTATCATAGTCTTGTCCTAGGACTGCATTTGCCTTCAGAATTTCCAAATCTGACTCGTTCGACTGCATATATTTAGACTCAGTGAGGCATTCTCATTCTCATGAGACAAAACTAATGGAAATTAGTGATGAAACTAAAATATAATTTCTAATTCAGTAAGCGCTCGCAAATTAGAGGCCACATGATTTGTCACGTGTTTGTGTTCTCGCTGTCGTGTTCTCGCAAACACTTGCCTTTCATAAGAAGTAGTGAGCATGTGCTCTGTCCTGTGACTGCTAACTCAATTAGCTTCAGAGCTAGCGGACACTGTGTTTGATCAGACCAGGAGCTGCCTACTCCAAAATGCAGATCCAGTGGCAAACACCAACAAATATATTTATTATGACCCCACCCCATCCATTTCACATTCGTCCTCACTCACTCTTCGCCTCATTCCGTCACAGCAATATGACTTTAACATGTTTTCTTAAAAGGAGTTCACCCCCACTGCTCCCCTTCCTAATCTAACTCCCATTTCTCACTAACTGCAGAGCCGCCACATGGAAAAGGAAGGAAGTTGTTAATGTTGTTACTGGGATTCAAAACCATGCTGACATCTTTGAAAATTCTCTTGGGGTTATGTAATGCCTCGTGTACTTGTTGTCAGAGAACAATGTGCTGTGTCTTTCTTTGAATGGCTAGTATATCTCACACTCCGGTGTGACTTAGCTATAAGGAAGTTAGCTCTGTGATTATATTTAAGTCAGAATGGAAAGTAGTGAGTGCAAACAGGTCTGAAGAACAAACAGAAATTTAATTTAGTCTAAGAGAAGTCGCATGACCACTGATCAGAAATGTAAGTTAAACAGTTCATAGTATTGTCAGCAAAACACTGAAAGCCCTGTGCCTGTTCTCACCAGTGCATAAGCTACAGCACTATAGAGTCTTTTGAAAAAGCTTTGCTCTCACTCTGCAGCAGCTTCCAAAGCATCCATTATTGCCAGCGTGATAAATAGGCCTTTAGCTACATGTGGAATCTAAAGGAAGTCACTGGAACAGAAGATGAGGTTAATCATGCCAAATGATCCTGACAGCTGCTGCTGCTGCCGCTGCTGAGGAAAAAGGCTACATGAGGCAGATGAGACAGACAAAACAACGATGGGTCATTTCTGTCCAGTGCTGCAAAAATCTCATCATTAAATGAAGTCATAGGAACTGCAAGTTTAAGCAGTTCAAAGTAGTGGTATTAGTGCTGAAATGATTACTTGAGTAATCCATTAGTCCAATCAATTTGCACTAAACATAGGACTTCTTACTGACATGGTTGGGTTATAAATTAAACAATTCACCAAATAATCCAACATCATCACCAATGAATCAAAAATAAAGAATGCAGCCCCGCAGAGAGGTCAAAGATCAGGGTGAACAACAGAACAAACCTCAGGAGCTGGTGGAAAGACCTTCATGATAACGTATGTATGCCCGTGCCTTTATTTATTAAGTTTTACAGTGGAAGCGTGGACTCTTTAAAGACTAGACTTTAATGGCTCTACCTGGCTCTTTGTGACCAGACAGATACTATAACCATCCGCAGTTATAAATCAAAGCTGTGCTCAACAGGTGAGGTTAAAACCAGCTGGAAACCCGATGTTCTCTCTCAAAAATGCACCTCATACCTGGACACAGGTGTTTGGATGTATCAAAGACTCGGTGGGCAATAAATAATAAGAGATAGATGGCCTGCCTTATTCTAAGCAACAGCCAGGGCTTTTAATTTCCAGATGATCGCTCAGAAATGTTAAAAATGTCAGGGAGTGGTTGCCACTGACATGCACATGGTGCCAGAATGACTGCTTGTTTAAACAGCTTGTGGTATTTTACTTCAAGGTAAAAAAAAAAAAAGAAAGTAAGGTTTAGGTAATCAATCACAAATGTACTATTCTATCCACAACTAGAGAACAATTTATTGACTAAAATGATTTATTATTACATTATCCATTTAAGTAATCTACTTAGTTGTATTAAGGCACAAAGGGAGCAATATGCGGATTTTCACTTTGCAAATATGAAGAACAAAATGGGGATAAATCCATCAGCAAGCTGCAAACAACAGACCTGTTGTGCTCGATGGAAGAAGCCAAAGTTGTCACAAATAACAAATCTGAAATAACAAAAAACACACGGTGGATGCCAGCCAGCATGTTGCCCCCCGAATGTTGAAATTCTGAGAATTTCAGTAGCTGGTGAAAAACAAAAACAAATGCTTCATCATTTTGAAGCAGGGACTGAAAAACCAGCGGAGTGAGAGTGTTCTCATTCTGCTGCTCTACTTTCTCAGTCCCCCTTCCTCATTAACGGTGGAACATGGTAGTTTCCTTCTCAAAACACGCTTGACAGGCAACGAAGGATCAGTGAAATCCAATAGGTTGTACTCAGCACCTCAGCTTATTCCGGACTTTAAGTGCTACCAACCCATTAGAGTCTGACCGGCATATCTGCGGGGCTGCTTTTAACTTATCAGACATATAATATAGGCTAGTGTATGTGATGGCTGATAAGTAAGAATAAATTGCAGTATAGACATGTCAGAAGAGTACCAATAGATTAAAATAAATAAAGATAGGTTAGTCATTGGCAGCGAATATCAAAAATGAATGAATGTTCAAGTGCAAATACAGGTTTTCCCACACCATACACTACTTTAAAGCACATCAGTTATATTTACTACTTTAGTTCTGTTACAAAATGGCTGATATATTTTTGGTTAAGTTTGTTTAACATATTTTTGTATCAATATCAGCCTAATCATTAAAAGAAACAAATATTGGGGTGGTGTTTAGCTCAGTTGGTAGAGCAGCCGCCCCATGTGCAAAGTCCCAGCCCTTGCTGTGGAAGCCCAGGGCTCGAGTCCGACCTGTGGCTCTTTCCCGCGTCTCGTTCCCCATCTCTCTCTCCCCACATTCCTGTCACTCTTCAGCTGTCTCTATCAAAAAATAATCTTTAAAAAAAACAAATATCATAATGAGGGTGGACTCAATAAATGCAGTGAGCAGAAAAGCATGGCTTTTAAAGGGCTGATGCCATAAACGAATGAGACAAATAAAATATGTTTGTCATGTTTGCTATCCAGAGGAAAGCATTCATTAACACAAGTCTTTGCCTGCTAGACTTTAACTATCTCAGTTTTTTTCTTGGTTTAAGGGGTACACTGTAGTTAAAGTTGTTTCCCTTTTCTCTGTTGTCACGATTGAAGGTCTGCACAGGGTGCTTTATTTTGAAAAATCAACCATACCCCACGACTTCTGGTCTGCTCTGTGCTGCTTGATGCAGCTGGTCGCAGTGTCCGTCACACACAGAACAACTGTGTATCCTCCGCTTCTAAAACATGCCGCTGCTCTTCTGGTGGCATCACAGCCATTGTTTAGAATGGGCTGCGATGGGACTCGATGTGAGGGGTTAAACAGAAATTAGCGTGATTTTTTTAGTAGTCTCAGGTTTTACCTTTCCTCAATGCTCTCACAGTGGAGCGGGAAAATCCCAGACATCCTGCCACCGTGTTTTTTTTTATAGAGGATAAATTTGAGCAAAGGAAGGAGACGTGTGAAAGAGTCAGGGAGAAAGGACAGGCCGGGTGTTCCTTACAAGAATTTGGAAACATTGACTTGAAATCCATCGTATCAACTTCCAGGGTGATCTAACTCACTCTCTCTGGCTCTTTCCTGTCGTCACCCAGGAGTGAAAACTTAATGACAAGATTGAAAGCATTTTTCACAGCCAGTTGTGAACAAACACACATAAGGCTGCAGGGGACACACATGTTCACACACACACACACACACACACACACACACACACACACACACACACACACAGGTCTGACCATTTGTTTGCAGTTGCCAGGTTAAATATGGGCCACATATTAGTCTTATCTCGAGACAGAGATTTATAACTGTAGTGTGTACGTGGGACAAATGTTGGACCAGAAGTTATTATCAGGAGTTTAGATTCCTAACGTGTAAGATCATGTGATGTGACTACTAACTGAACGTAGAAAGGAGCTTTATCGTTTTTTTTTTTTTGTTTGTTTTTCTTTAAAATACAAATTCATAAAAATGTAGCAGGCAGTCTCGCTGGCCTGACTGAATGCAGATAGTCATCAAGCTTGACCCTGTCGTGGTCCCTCCCTTGTTTTTCATCTCGGGCTTGTTAGCAAATTGCTTCCTGCCAACGCTATGACATTTTTTAGTTGAAATGTTTAGAAAAGGAAATGCTGCTGTGATTTTTGGAGATGGAAAGTTTAGGTTTTGTATATATAGACACCAGGAATGTGTTCTGGGCTCTTTTAGTGCCTCCTCCCACAAATTTGACCTCTGACTTCCCAAAATTCAAATCAACGAGTATGTAGCATACACCGCCATGCATCACACTTTGTTCTTCAATGCAGCTGCGTAAAACGCTTCGAGGACAAAAAGACATTTTGCACCCTATGTTTTGGCTATGTATGTATTATTAATAAGGCTTCATCACACTAGAGCCCCGTTTCAGATAATTACCAATGACTCCTGCATGCGGTCAAACACATACACAGATGTGTGCTAACTTGTGGCAAAATATCCGTAGTTCAGTTAATTATTGGACATTACAAGAAAATATCAGTCTCAGGAGAAATGGGATTTCAAGAGTGAAATATTTCCATGCTACCTTTGCATAGCTAACTCATTCTGATGGCTAGCTACTACAGGACACTTTGGTCAATATTAGGATTGCTAGCAATGCTAACTTGAGAAATCTAAGGTCAAATGAGAATCAGACAATTTGTCTCAAGTTAGATCTATCTTATCCTAAACCTCTCCAATTTAGTAGTTTGAGGAAGCTGTGGGATAATTTTCCTATCACTCCCGATGGGAACAGAATATTAAGTTTGCATCACGTTTTTTCTTAGTTGCACTGTTTATTTTAAATAATTCCTAGCTCATTACGCATCATATAATCTGATTTCAAGTAAAATTTGTGTTTTGTTGTGAATACAGGCAGATCTGTATATGACTCTAGGGAATTGAATGAGGCCATGTGTCAAATAAAAACATTGTGCATCATGCAGAGTACTGGGGACATTACATATCACTATAGCTTCATTAAACCTCTGAAAATCTACTGGCACTTAGTTGGTGAAAGGTGCAATGCAAAGATAAATAAGAAAGGTGGCATGGGCTGGGCTTATCTGGCCAATTATTTTGATAACTTTCCATTAGAGGCCCCTCCTGCATGGCTGGCCCAAGCCTCCACCTCGTACATAGCATGGCCTGTCTGCACTGCACCCCTGGCATTTCCTGTAAGTAAAAGAGGGACTTGGGCAAAGCTGGGCAAGTAGCACACCCATTTCAATAATGGATACCAGATGAAGGGTGTGTATATAGGTGCGCATACCTACTGTATATGTGCCTGTTCATGAGCTTATGTGTGCAAATCTTCCTGTAAACCTCTCATGGCAATTGTACCTTTACACACATCCACACACACGCACAAAACACACAACCTTTCCTCTCCAACAACCCTGCAGGAACTTCAGCTTCATCTATTTTCCCCCCCATTTTCCTTCTACTTGCTCTTTGACTTTCCAAAACAAGATGAATCAAACGATGGCTCCATCCAGAGGTCTTTTATTTTTAGACATGGGGCGATCTCCAAGACGCAGGAGTTTATCCAATATAAACACATTCTGGTACAAAGAGCACTTGTTTAGACATTCTTAAGATTTCTTTGCAGAACATAAACTCCCCAAACGCCACCTTCCCCAACATCTGCATGCATATACACTCACATGCACAAACATACAGAAGAGCATCTGACACCCCCCCTAAGGAATTATATTTCCTCACGATAAGATCACAACTTTAGGTTGTTTATGTTGTTCCACGTGGAGAGTTTGATGCTCAAAACTATGAGAAAGTCTGCAAAGATTGCCTTTTCGTGTGATTAATTTAAAACAAAATATTTTAACTCCTTACCTTGACTTCACATTTCTTGTGGCAAGCTACCCGGCACACTGGATAAAGCAGAAAAAGAACAAAATGAAATTAACTTCACAGCTCATAAAAATCGCTCAAACATCGTGGAGAAATCCAAACACTGTGGTCCAGCCTGAATCATGACATTGAGTAGTTGTCAAGGAGGTATGAAAAAGCAAGAGGTTCATTCAAATTCCACACAGTGTTTGTTCTGTGGTCTAAGTCAAATATCATCTGCTGTTAGCAGGCTAATGCTGCCCAGTGTTAGCTTAATGCTCTTTGAACATCAAAGACTCGATGCATTATACTGAAACACTGACACAATCTGAAAGAGCTGACATCTATGGACAGTGATTTCGATCAGTAGAGCACCTTTACATTGAACATATAATGGTAAAATCAATGGCAGTCTGTGAGTCACTCTATTGAAACTGCTCTGATGAATGACTTCAGCACTTTTTATTCACCACACCAGCTGCACAGATGCTTATCGAGTTATACAGACAAAATTCAACTGCACATTTTAAAGAAACCGTTTCAGTTACAGGACAGTTCATCGTTTAAGACTAAACAACTTGCAGTCGAGTGAATATCATTTATTGATATTTTGTCTTCCTCTTTTAGACATATTGTATATATATGTATATATGTACAGTAGGTTGATGGGAAGGTCTGCAGTTCTGCAGGTCATAAACAGTAATATTTTGACCTGATGCTGTTGATGATGTAGTCGTCCTGACATTTCACGTGAGACCAAAGATGTCAAAAATACTGATGGCCCTACATGAAAAGTCACCAAATCACATTATTTGGAGTTGTGTTTCACACGACCTGGTGAATTTAAGTCCGACGCGTGGTGGTGCCCACATTTTAGCTTTGTTTTGAAAAATATCTGGCTCCTTAGCCGCTAAATCGCTCAGCAGCATATTGACAACTTTGTCTGTATGCTGCTTTGTGCTGGTCAGCGGGTTTTCAGAGCTTTTTTGCTAAAAATATCTGCTTACTTTGGCTGGAGTCAACATTGATGAGATAGGTGGGAGTGGACCAGTAAAGTTGTGTTCCCTGACACTGAAACAATGAGCTGAAAGATGAAGCTATAGATAACTTAGATTTATAAAGCTCAGTGGAACTGATGGAAACTACAGAGTTGGGTAATAAGTGTCAGTGGGATTGTCACTATGTCTGACCCCTTTCACATAAAAATAGTTATGTGATCCATTACTTATATGAAAATATTGTTTATAGCCACTTTAACGGAGATGAAAGAAGTCTCAGTGTGTTCACAGAAGGCCATGTTATGTGGGAGTCAGTGTTGAAAGGAATTCATAAAAATCTAGTGCACAATCAAAAACAAGATAAACAACATTGTTCTACTTTTGAATTTCAACACATTTCTTGCCAGCTTCCCATCGACCCCTGAGGCCCCTCTCCGGACTCCCACTGGTTCTACAAATAAGGGTCAATAGGGGAGAGCACCTGGACCAGTGGCTCATAAATTGTCAGATCCCCACAAAGGACAGCGAATAAAAACACAGCTCAGTGTGCAGAGGCGTAAGCTTTCCAAATAAAGGAGAGGACTGTATGCTTTTACTGGAACGTGCTACACCTTATGTAATGAGTTATTCTTCCTGTCTCGAGCCACATTTTTCAAAGCAAGTGTAATATCTATTGTGATTAGTTCTTAAGTCATTGATATGAATTTGGGAGGTAGCCAGTCCTCATGTTGTATAAGAATGGAGATCATGTCTATGTTTAAATATGTTATGTCGTCAGTCCTAGTTTTTCTACTTATACTCCCTAATCTTTGTTGTCTCACATACATTATGCTTCCTAAACACGTTGTTCTCTCTGATATATCTCCCTTAATCACACAGTATGTTTCTCAAAGAAGATTGTGTGTGTGTAAGATTTAGTGAGCTAATTTGCAGAATATGGCAGAAATATGCACAACTGTCTTTTTATTAGTGTATAAATAATAAAACAATAATTATGTTTTTGTTACCTAAGAAGCCTTTAATATCTACAGATGCCACATGTCATCTTCCATGTTGGACTGCCATGTTTGTACAGTAGCCCAGAACAGACAAACTAAACAGTAAGCAGTGCCTTTAGTTTTGTTCTCTCTGTGCTTTCATTGGGCTGAATAAATAAATTAAAAACAGATTGACAATTATATTTCAATAACTTTGAATGCCTGGTGCATCACCTTCCCATTAAAAGAGTGAGCACACTGGACCAGTTCTCAAAAGCGGGTTATCTTTAATAATCTTTATGGGTAACTAACGTGACAAATGCATGAAGAAAAAATATTTACAAATTAAACATATTTGAGGCAAGAGTTGACGTCTGATCTTTCCAAGGCCAGCCAAACATCAGACTGCTCTGATGAATTTATTCAGATTGCTAGATCATTAGAAACGTTTATCTCTAGAGTTGAGTTCATCATAGACTTCTTTTTTTTTATGGGCTCGTTTAATTCTAGCAACTAAAACTTTCAATAAACCTCTCTGCAACTCTATAGTTGCTTATACTGTAACCTTAAAATGGTGCTTAGCCTGTTTCAGGGTCAAAGATTGAATGTTCAGAGCAGTTAGGGGGTCAACCAACAGCGACAAAGCAATAAATCTTCTCCAACAGACTTTTTTTTTTCAAAGGCAACACAATCAGAATAAGAGTCTGAAGGAGACTTGTATTTTTGTAACCCGCAGTTATGTTTTACTTGACTGACATGTCACCGATAAAACTCTTAATTTATTGATGCCATAACATACATAAGGTGTACAACAAACTCATTTTCAATGTTCAGCCTAAACAGGATGAAAACGTATGTTTCAATCAACTGGTAGACAAGAAGCGTATACATACTAAAACACAAGAAAGTGAGAGCTTCATTTTTAGAGCCAAATATGTAATTACATCATGGTGCAGTTAGTTTCTATTTAGGCACACGCAGTACTATATTTGCACTTGGGGGGTAACGTTTAAAAAGTCACTTTGACTTCTTAATTAGAGACCTTCAAATGTGGGTGGCACCATGAAATCCTACCGGGATACACACACTTCCAAGACTTCCAAACATACTTGAGTTCCCAGGGTCAAACCAAAAAGAGTTCTATACAATATGACCCAGATAGTCTATCATAGGGAACAGACTGAGTGCAGACTTTGACAAAAAAATAATGAAACACTCAGTTTTGAACAATATACTCTGAATGAGGTTAGAAGTTCACATTTATACTCAACTCTTGATTATCCAAAAGGAACCCACAGAGGAGGATGTAAACTTTCAGTTCCAGATTGTGTCCTTTTTTCAGTTAATCAGATAGGTGATTAATCATTTAGTCTATAAGGTCTCAAAAGTGTGAAAATCACCTTCAAAAGAGCCCCCGGTGACGTCTTCAACGACATGTTGTGTCAGACATCAGAAGATATCCCATTTATAGAAATACACAAACTAAGAAACCAGCTAAATCTTAAATTTGAACAACTGAAACGTTGCCATTTCTGCTTAATGAATACTTCAATCATTATTGAAGAAGAATGAAGAAAACTGTCAACAGAGACATTGTTTTGGCACTTTCACTTTGGTGTTTCAGTTTAGTCACAAGAGTGAAAGTTCACTGAGGCCTGCACAAAGTATTTCTGACATACTAGATGTGACATAAGTCACATGGAATGCCGTCATAGATGTGAAATTCAAAACATACTTGGATGTTTGCTTGATAAGCATAAAATCCATGTGCGTGTCCATCAAGACAATGTCCAGTACCGTTCCCAGCACGTGAGTCCCCAGTAAACAACACTCCTGGGCCACATGGGAAGAAGCAGGACTTCCATATTGGGTGTGAAAGCTCTGAGCCCAGAGAACGCCGGTTAGGCTTTACCTTGTTAGGAAGTTGGAGCTTTGGAGAATAAACAGAGCAGAAATGTTCCTGGTGGAGGGAAAGAAGAATGGGGAGGGGAGGGGGGGGGTGTAAGCAGGGCAGTGATGAGGATGGATGCAAGATGAGGAGAGAAAAGAAGATGCCAGAAGCAATAGGAGAGGAGACATCTAAGTGGAAAGGATGAATAATAAAGTGGGAGGAGATGCAACAACTGTTCGCATCAATCATCTAAAGAGAGGACGGTGGGGATGGGAGTTGGTCAAAATGATGATGAGGAGATGAGATGATGGGGAGTGTGGAACACCAGTTGCTATCTGACTCTGTGCCTGTGGTATGCTATACAACATCGGAGGGGGAAAAAATGATTGAGGTGGGGGTGTGTGACTGGGGCTGGGTGACTTCCTTCCCCTGGTCCCTTGGAATGAGTGTATACTCCCATAGGGCTGGGCTGGACCCCCTTACAACACTGAGGACAATCAGAGGGCAGGGCTGGAGAATTTCCTCTTCTCTCCCCCTCCCCAACTCTCTCTCTCCATCCCTCTCCTTTTCCTTTTTCTCCCCCTCTCATGCACAAACACACACACGTGAGCGCCAACACGTGTACATACAGTGTGTTGACATCCACAGTGCGTCACCGTCTGCGTAAGACTCTGAAAAAGGGGACACATTTTGAGCTGCAGATGGTGCTCGTGATGAGGTGAAACAAGAACCGGCAAGGGCCAAAGTTAGTTAGAATTGTAATTTTCATAGTAATTCTGGACGCTACTTAAGCAGACTTAGCGGTACATCGGGCTTTACTTACTTTCTGCTTTTGCAATTGTGGGCGATTGCTTAGACCACAGAGGGTTAGAGGCTTATGACGCTGTCGTTACAGGTTTGCAGGATAAATTCAGGATAAAATGAAGTCAAAAGAAAAGAACAAAGATTCTTAGGATCGAATCATCTATCTTTATTTAGCTAATTCAGGCAGTGGCCTGTGGACCATTTTCACAGCTGGAAGGCATGACTTTACTGTACTGTGATGTTGTTCCCCTTTTCTGCTTTGAAGATGAAATAACGGCAAAGTTTCCACCCGTGTGCGTGGTAGTGTAACACTACGAAATCCTGCTAATAATCCCCATTTTAATAAACATAACTATAATCTGAGTCTACCTGTAAGTGTAATGGTACAAGCCTAATGAAGCAGTGTATACAGTGTACCGACTGATCTCCACAAAGTTATCTCCTGGATGAGATATTAAGATTAGAAGTTAAGGGCTAAACTATGTTTTGTTGTTTGCCACACCAGCTGTCAGGTCACGTAACACGCCCTCAGAAACAGGCATTGGACGTACTTATCTGTTCCACAAAAGTGAGTGTAAACAGCTCACGACTAAACATGTGCCTACACACTCTCTAATCCTCGTTATGGACTCCATGCGCTCACTGCCGTCTCTGTGCAGTATTAACGTTAGTAATTATTGACACTCAGTCAGCACTATCCATCATTTGACTCATACACGAGGGTGTCATCATTCAGCCCACACATCTTTTCCAGCTAAGATCCCCGCCAGTGTTTGGTTTCTGTGGCTAAAGCCCCACCTTTATCCAGCTGCTAAGGCTTTCCTAACATGGGAGATTCCCGAACACACTGCAGAGGAGCAGAATAAATTTCCCATGGACTCGTTTTGTGTACTCTGTGTCATTTGTTTGCTTCGACCTGACAAAACACAACTTCTGTTTGTTTACTTTACTGTCTGGGAGTATTAGCAAGACCTTGTTTGGTTGAGACAGCTGTTTCCCTTGATATATTGATGTAGCTACCAAAAACACGGCAAATTAATGTGTAAATATGACAAGAAGCCCGGCGAAATGTGGACAGCACAATCTGCACAAGTTCAGCTTTGAGGTCTGTGCATAAAATTTTGGAAATTTATACTGGAAGTCAGTAGCAGATGTAGGATAGAGGTAGTTTGAAGGTTTTAAATGACTCTGCTGCCTCCTGGTGGCTGTAAGAAGAGCTACAGGTGGGAGACAAAGTAGCAGCATTGGATTATATTTTATGAGATCCATTCCTTATATTTTTCCCTAACTGTATAATGTGGATCATGTTTCATGACTATATAGTACAGAAAGACGTATATATTCAGTAACAAACAGCATTACAAAGAAGTGTGTCCAAATCAACTGCAGTCCTGTGAGTAATGCACTGCATGATGCGTTTACTGCATAATCTTCTGCCTTCAATCATCTGTAGACTTGTAGAAGTTTGAAAATGTTTGTAAATGATAAATAAATGTATGGTTAATAATAAATGTTGTAATATTCATCTGCTGGTGTACTGTACTGTACTTTTTGCAGATGAGGAATACACTTTAATTTTAAAAACAACTTGCATTCATGGAAAAGTCTGTATGTGTGTTGTTTAAAAAAAAGTGAATTCGAAAACAAATCATGTGGCAGTGATAATTCACAATAAATCCACGTTGCAGTTTTAGTTTTAGCAAACATCAAATTGATTGTTTTGTATGGAAGCTAAGACCGGCCGTGCTTGCAATTATTTTCTTAATGTCATTGTATCATTATCTCCAGTTAACATTTTTGTTATCAATATTGCAGCTTGTTTTCTTGTGATAATTAATGGGTTACATTAATTAAAACACCGATTTATCAATAATGTTGCAGCCAGACAGGTCTTCTCCAACGACTGACCTGAATGTTATCTCACAGAAAGTTTATCAACCAATAAATAAACAGCAAACAGGCACCAACACATAAAAACACAGCTGTAAGATTTTCCAAGAGGAGTGGGAGCTTAAATCTGACACAAGCATGTTGTGCACTGAACAATAGATCCAATTCAATTCAATAGCCTCGAGCCTGAAAGTAAAAAAAGGTTCAAGTATAGTTCAGTTGCAGTGTTTCAAACGCTCCATCAGATGGCTCCCTCACTGCAGTAACTGCTCCGACACGAGGACGCGGTTGTTTGTTGAAACTTACTGCACATAAGTCACTGTTTAGCTACATTATGGTTTAATTTGAAAGGTAGTTTTGTGAGAACATGTGTGACGCAGATGTGGGCATGCACAGTTTAGAGTGACATGCAGGCAGATGAGAGGGCAAAAGTTCACCTGCATGCACAAATCTCACACTGACAGAGCATATTGCGCCTCTGTCCTCTAAGAAGGCCCATTGAGAGTCATTGTCTGGTCAGTTTAGTAGATTAGGATAATAATATTAGACTGGGAGACAGTCACTATCCATCATCCAGAGAAAAACCAATGGTCATCTTCATCCATCTGCTCTACCTATTAGACTAATGACTTCTGTGTGTTACCAACGCAGACAAAACAATGATGGTAATGAAGTTAAATGCCATTCACTATATACTTTATATATGTGTGAACTTGGCTGCTGTACTGTACAGACTGAGGCAATCTTTTGTAACACATTTCCACAACTCCATGTCTCCCTGACAGCAACAATGCATGAAACAAAAGCGTTCCATGCAGCCAATTCTGCATGCGTGATTGTGTTTTAACCCTCATCGGGCTTTCTGCATACCAGCTGTATGAGCTCAGCAGTCAAGAACAGAGCTATGATAACCTTCACTCTCCCTCACACACACGCACACACACGCACACACACACACCTGCCGCTGTGGTGTGTCTCTGGCTCCTCTTTGAAGATCAGTGTTTACAATGAATCTCCGGGGGACGGCCATGTGTCCACCTCAGAACAAGGACAGAGAAACAAGAGCTACACCCTTCGCAACCCATTTTTGTTTTGAGAGAGAGAGATTTGCTTGTTTGAAAGTTGTAAGAAATTGAATTTTGGTTTGTTTGTTCATACACAAAGAAATGAATAAGGTGTAAGTCATAAATGATATCAAGTACTAAATCACCAGGGGTCAAATTCTCACTTGTACTTTCCCTGTTGGAGAAACAACAGCACCCCATTGCACACAAACCATCTATTTAACCTGAACTGCACCACAGTGAATGAATATAAAAGCCAGTTCCTGCCCTCGGGGCCAGTTCTCCAAAAATACCCTTCCACCTTCCACCTTTTTTTTTTTTTTTAAACTGGAAAACTATGGTCCTGACCTGCGTCAACATGCTATTGTCAAAGCAACTAACACCTTGTATCCTGGCAACCACTACAGAGAGAGGAAGTCCAGGAGCTTGTGTCATTACAAGACCATGTGACTGGAGAATGTTAGTAAACAAGAGCAGCAGAAGGGCGGTAACTGCACGGCTGAGGGAGCGGCTGGATCCTGCAAGGCTTCATTATGAAGGACTATTCCTTCTTAGAGTCTTAAAGCATCGGTGCATCTGTTCTGATGTTAAATGCTAAATACTTTTGGGAAACAGGCTTATTCACTTTCTGCTGGAGAGTTTAGATTAGACAACCAATACAACACATATTCGTGATATATGGAGGTATGACCAGAAGTGTTTGGGGACTGCCCACCAATTCAAAAGCACGGCCACCTTTTTCTTATCAGTTGAGCATGAGGGACAACCAGTTAGCTGTGGTCAGAAGCTTAAAGTGACCTACTGCTGATTTAAGGCTGGAGTAGATCGGAGCTGTATGCTGATGCCTGAACCTGCAGGGTTCTATATGTGAAAACAAGAACCTTAAAAGGAGTACTGAACTTGAGCCAGTGTAAAGCCGATAAGGCGGGTGTGAGTTGTTGTTCTTCTGGACCTGGAAAACAGTCAGTCTCTTATATATATCAGGCTTAAAAGACATACAATTGAATATCAGAGAATTTAATGAATGCTTAAATGTTTGTTGTAGAAGTCTGCTGTTCGCTTTGTGGTGTCTTCATAAATCTATCTTAACCACGTACACACACAGAGACACACATACGCACCATTTGCCCAGGCAGAGCAAATCAAGCTGACGTAAATTAAATCAGAATAGACTGAAATGCAGCCTTGTCATGGTGGTTTATTTCTCCCATAAATCATTTCTTCCAAATGATGGACCCAGGTGCTGTCTTGTGCCATTTTATGATAACATTTAAGTGACTGCATACACCACTGAACATTATTTATCCAGAACACAGTGTCTGGAACAACCTGTGCAATTCATGAAAACATTGCTGAAATATAAACATCATTTTCATTCCAGTATCTGAGAAATCCTTTTTGGGGGAAGAAATGGTATGTTTAGTTAAGTGCTCATTACTTTAATAGTGAAATGATTATTTTCTTTTGCTATTTATTAAGTATGGGAGGGTAAGATTTATTTTCCATGCACATAACAGATTGCTTTCATTGAGGTTGTGGGTATAAATACTGTCAACAACACCCTCTGGTTCACATTATTAATCTGTCTTCCTTTTTTCTAAGAAGCTATGCTGATGAAGTCAGAAGGTCCCACCAGATACAAATGTGCTTCTGCAAAACACTGTGTGCAGCACAACTGAGCATGTGAAACGAAGATGCCAATGTCAAGATTTAATGACATACACATCCTAATGTGCAACAACAACATCTGGACCAGATAGATCACAGAGTAAATGCAGGTGGTGAACTGTGTGGAATTTTATAAGCCTTTCTTTCAGTGGTAGATCCAGAAGGCGAGGTGGTAGTCAGTCACTGATACAACCCACTTTTCCCAGACAATCACAGTTTCAAACCACAAGCTTTGTACTAAGTTGTACTAGATCTGTGGCGACCGCACCAAACTAAGGTTATACTATTACTGTTGGCTTCAATGTGCAACACTGTCATTGTGCAACAAGGTGTTCCTGTAAAGGACTAATTCTGGATGAATTACAGTACAAAATATATCTACAGTATACACAGTGCATAGAAAGAGGAATTGGAGCCATACTTTGCAGTATCATAATGTTAAGTTATCTGATCGGCAGTGTTGAATTGACTACTTTTCTAGCATGAGCACGGGCCTGCACACAGTACAGCAGAAAAACAAAATGTCAAACAGTCTTTAGGGTCCAAAAAGATACGAAAGTGTAGAGAATGCTCTTGTTTTTCTAAGCTGTGCCCTTCAAACATCTACCCGTCCTGTGTCAGGTTAGGGAAGTTGCAAGCTGAATATCCCGCTCCTGGTGTGCCAAACCAAACAACCAGTCATTTCCGCACGGCTTCATTTGACGTTATCTGTCTGAAAACAGACATTTCCACTATAACGTGATGTGGTGAGCGGACCAAGGTCATATATTCTTCGATTCTTTGTTTTAACCCACGTGAACAACCAGATGGGAAAGGTTTACTGCATGTTCAGGAAAAATAGTGACCACATTGTTAAATAAAGCAGCAAATTTCACATAGGAAAACATGATTCCATCTCTATCCTGTTTAAGGTGATTGCATCAATCAAATAATGCAAATCACTCATCGTGATCATCCGTCAAATGCATTGCCTCTTCAGTAAACACCATTAAGGAAATTGAGAAGCTGTTAACCCTTAGCCTCTCCGAGGCTTCTTTTGCCCTCCTCTGTCACTTGACTGACCCCAGGTAACCTCGGATGACCCCTCATTTAGACCACTGATGGATGTTGTAACAGATATTCCCTTCAATGTCCCAGCTGGTTAAAGCAGTTATTGCAGATTCCCCAGAGCGGGTCTTTGCTCTGGGTTGGGGAAATTTAAGAAATCAAATAACTGAGCTTGTGGGTTTGCTGAATACTAATTGTGTTTGTGTTAGGCAACGATTCATAGCAGATATTTTGAAAGTTGACCCATGCTGGGACCTTACAAGAGCAAGGCACCGCGTTGGCAGTAAATAGTCCCACAACAAAAAAGGAAGGATGTGATACGATCTTACATCTAACAGCCTTCTACAAAACAATAGCAAACTGTTTGTGGCTCAGCTAAAAGGTTACTGTCAAAGTGTTAACAGACTTCCCACAGTCACATTTTACTTAGAGCTTACAGAGGCACTACACTGTAAAAGAAAGGCACCATGAGAGGATAAAACTTTTGCATTTGAACAGTCAATATTTTTAAAAGTTATTAACAGTCAAAAGTTGTTTAAAGTTCTCAGCTTTGAGCAGGGCTCTTTGGTTTCATCACAAGCAACATTAATATGTTTAACAGTGGAGTCTGGTGAGTGATAAAACTCTATTCCTGGTTAAGCAAAAGGGTCTATCTCTGTAGGGATCCTTTTCATAATGCTATACAATTATAATTATGAAATGAATAATTGTAAAAAGGTGCTGGATACCCAAAACAAAAATAAGCACTCCCAGATGGGTTACATTGTAGCCCATTTCATGGTTGTTGGCTGCAGCGCTGTCACTCAACACTGGACACATTTAAAAAATGTATTCCATTAGTCCCAAAAACCTGGTGTAGGGGAAACTGCAATCCAGGTTGACTTGTTTACTTGTTAACTAAGGCTGAAAAGCAGTGTTTTGCTGCCCTCTCTGGATAACAGTTTCAAACCCGTTGTACCTGTAACAACACGTAACACTGATGTCACTCTGTCCTGAAGTAAACCTGAAGCAAGGTGAAAAGTTAAACCACCGCACGTCGGGAATCTTCAAGGGTTGTCTTGGACCACCACGAAAAAACAGACGCTATAGTTAGCACAAGATATCAGAGTTTTAAGACAGGTGACTGACCTCGGCAGATGAGTCCGTCTTGGACGATGGTCTGTTTACAAACGCTGCAGTGCTTGGCCTTCTTGAATGTCTTCACCCGGAAAGTATGGGAATGAAGAGCCTCCAACTCCTCTGGCTGCAGTTAAGAAAACAACAACAAAAGAAGTGGAATGTGAGTGTCAAAATGTTGTGACCTAATGGGACACGGGTTGTCCAGGTGGCATGAGTCATTGTTTTTCTTTCTTTTTTCTTTTTTTTGTGCAGCTGCAGGTGTGTCGCCAAACACCTGGCTACACGATAAAATATGTACACGCTCACATTCGTGTCAGAGGTGACCCCTTTGCCAAGAGCATTGCAGGCAGATCGTTTCTACTTTCTATGTTTAAATGTTAACATTATGTATTATGTATACATATAATGGTACAAAGATCTTCTAAAGTCCACCTAGAAAGTACAAGATGTAGGGGCTTAGGTTAGCAGAACAACTAGGATAAGGAGAACACAGCCTAATATCTGTTATTTTCCTTCTTTCTTTCACCCTCTGCCTCCCTCCCAACTTCTGTCCTGTCATCTCGTTTCCCTCCTTGCAGGTGTGTTATGCAACTCTTTGGAGGAACTCTCTGACAGTGCTCCCCACCCAGTTAAACATCCGTCTGGGTCTGTCTGCAGCCTGCTGTTTTCCCTACAGTATACCATCTCACTCCCCTAGTCCTTTTTTTCTGGCGGCTTTTGTAAACTTGGCATTCAGCAACGCTGGAGTACAAACAGAAAAGTCAAGCTTTGGAAGTTTGATTGTTTCCTGCGGTGTCTTTACGAGAAACCTGTATAGTGTTTCCATTTGCCCCCTAATGACCAACCTTGGGGAAGTGTGACATCATTTCTATGGTGTATTTGCTCAGCTGGTCCTCATTTTTGCTTTGAGGATCAGCCCTATGGGAATAGTGGTCCAATGAAGCTCCCTGTAAGCTAAGACAACATTACCAATATTTATATTATAGTTATTAGTAGTATTTAGCCACAACAGTTTAATATTGCGTCAGATACAGTCGAATGGCATTTAATGCAACCTGTAATTTCCCAATTAACAGGGGTGGTACTGGTGAGTGAAAGAACAGAATACAAATTTTACTGGCCATTTCAAAAGATTTACTTTGGGTTACTTTACAGATCAAATAATACATATTCAAACACCAGAAGAGGCCGAGGCAGCATTACAAACCCTTCCAGTGCATACATTTTTCTAGAATATGTCTTTGATGTACCTGAATGCCCTTAATGTACATATGTTCTATACAGGGATTGAAGAGAAAATGTGGATGTGTTTTCAAGGCAGGAAGTGCCCGTTTAGCATGGCGTTCCAGACATGAGGCTTCCATTAAGTGTGAGTGCATGCTGGACATGGCTAAAAGTGGCCATGTGGTTGGCATATTGGGAGAATTCTCAAAGGAATTTTCATATGGGAAGACCATAGAATCTCAAAGCATGGCAAAGAATATATTCTAAAAGAATTCCCAGACTACCAACCACAGTAACCTTATAACCACTAATGATCTCCCTTTTTTTTCTTCTCATCAATCCAAAAAGGCAACGTGTTGGAAAAGCGGCTTAGGGTGTGCAATCACAGAGCAAAGCTAACACTTGAATGATAAACCAGAGTATCTGTTGGACTGTCCTCCCTCCTCAATTCACCGACTGTCCTGTTATTAGCAGAAGGAACTGACTAAGCAGAAAGAAAGGAAAGCCCCTTGTCTGTTTCCCATGATTGTCTTATTTCCAGGCAGTACAGATGTGAAAAACTCTTATTACGCATCGCATTTAGTTAAATTCTATGTCTCATCCTACTGTACATCTATAAACAATTGGGTACTGGTCACAGGGAGTCCTACTCAGCCAGTACAAACTTGTTTAATGTCTTCACTGGAAGAGCGTCATCAAGTCTAAGGACTCCAGGTGGCACTGAGTTTCAAAGGACACTGGTGTTTATCAGGCTGTTAGTGTGCCACAAAGGCACTATACAAAAAAAGTGGGGTTGCCAACACATATGACTTCAGCAAAAAACACCAGAAAACGATCCCGTTAAATCAACATTTGCCTCAACGCAATATGATATTTTCTGGCAAGGCTCTGTGTCGGGTACTCAAATATTTGTAAGCGGACATTTCTGACAGGTACTATTAATGTCATACTTTTACAGTTTACCCAGTGACTGTCATGACGAATATAAAATTACTTTTGCAAGAGTTGTAATCTTCTCACATTTTAAGCTCTGACAAAGACATAAATTCATCTGGGCTTGGCTGTCACGTGGCCACCGGTGCAGATCATACCCAACAATGATTGGGATTCCACCAGAAGCGCAGCATCGTTTCAGACGTGACGTAAGCAAGAAATATGTGTAGCAAAAACTCTAATATTTTAGTTAACAGAAATCTCAGAAAGGCATCAGGATTCTACAAAAGGACGGCACTCTGTATATGAATAATGTATACTGTATAATTACACATTGGGGATTCATGAAATTGGTGGTTTCCATAATCCATGAGCTATTTAG
Source organism: Nibea albiflora (assembly GCA_014281875.1). Classification (NCBI taxonomy): domain Eukaryota; kingdom Metazoa; phylum Chordata; class Actinopteri; family Sciaenidae; genus Nibea; species Nibea albiflora. Next base: position 13,987 of record JABGLX010000310.1, on the reverse strand, counting down.
AGGTTTAGAAACTCAAACTGATATGACCTCTGATGTTTTTCAAGCTTTACGTGACAGTTCAGTGTTGTATTTCAGAGCCACATGGCACAGCAGGACAGCCGACCCTTCATTCCATCTCCCAGCTACGCCTTGCCGCCTACATAACATGATTAGCTTAATCTAGTTAGGCTGAAATAATGACCATGGCTGTGCGAGACGCGCCATGTTGGCAAGGGGGCTTTCTGGGGAGGGGCCAGAGGTCCCTGCCTGGCATCCATGCATGGTGTATCCAAGGCGCCTCCATGCCAAAACTTCGGCTGGCACCTGCTGGGTTGGGAATCTTTATATGGATTTCAAGGGATTGGGAAGGGGTGATAAGTAGGTTTAATGGTACTCTGAGTGTGTGTAGTAATTGTGGATGAGTCTGTCAGTCTGTATTTTGGTGTTTTAAAGGGGGGACTTCAACTATTTCTCCTCTGTTCTGTCCAAATGACACCAGGCTTTGTGGGAATCGATACCTCTGGAATGAGGCAGTGCGCACGCTGTGTTTGGACCCCAAACAAATCCTCTGGTTTCACTTCAATATTGTTTAGGAGTCAACTGTCAACATTAAAGGAGTCAATACTCTCAGCAGACTGAATATGACCAGCCCCAGGCGAGTGTTAGAGGAACACCCTCTTTAATCGCTTTTGTCAAAGTGTCTCTTCTCTAACCACATCATCCAAAACAGTCATTAAGTCCACAGGAATGGAAGTTTTGGTCTGCAGTGAAGTAATCGGTCTTGGATGAAATTACCACATAGATATTTGGGAAAGGACATTAACTAACATTATGCTTTTGTTGTATAAAACCATGTTCATTTTGTAAATAAATATCAAAGAGATGACTGCCAAGCATACGTCCTTCTTTGCACTTGTGTTTTCTGTTTAATGGTTTTAGACATTTTCCAGATTCCAAATGAAATTACTTCTGCAGCACGGGGTGGAACGCTTTAATCAGCCCATATTGCTATAGTAATATGCAATGCTTTTCCACTGTAGATGCATTTTTGTCTCTCCCCTCACTCCCCTGTCCCAAGCAACTTAAAAGGGTCCAGTTTGTAAGATGCAGTACTTACAGAATATGACAGAAATGGAATACATTATTGTTCCATGTATCTATACTATGAATCTATTTGAAATGTGCAAGAAAAGGTAGATAGGTAGTTTTGTGACGTGATGTATGCTTTGTGATCTCTCTGAACTGAGTCAGACTGATGAATGCACGTCAGTGTCGAATGGCGATTAGCCTGGATTATGCTGATTTCTAATATCTAAATAGTAAAGAAAATCTAAGACAGTAAAATAGCTTATAATAGGCCAATGTGCCATGTGGGCTCAGAACGAACCGCGTGTCATTAGAAGTATTTATTTAAAAAAAAAAAAAAATCTTTAAAAATGCATATATCAAATTTTTTTCTACAGTAGCCCAGAATGGGCAAATCAAACACTGGCTCAAGATAGGGCCTGTCACATTCTTTACATGTTTTGCTACCACTGTAGTTTCTCCTTCACATTGGGATAGAGAGGGCAAGGCGACGGGGACGCAATCAGCGACTATGCTACTAAATGCCACTACATCCTGCAAACCTGTGAGAACACTCTTCTCCCTGTTCTCCCCTTTTCAACTCACCACTGGTTCTAACTTTCCCTCTTGTGCAGCAGGCGCCAAATATTGCACTATGACTTTTTTCTAAAATAGTTCAGTCATGTCTGAATAAAACATCTCTGTCAGAATGACACAAAACCATCACTAACCGATAGAGGAAGCCAGCAGTTACGTATTCCAGGTCTGTGAAGGACTTAAAACTTAACTTAAGCTCTCACTCTTTGTCTCTTTCACTCACACACACACACACACACACACACACAGTCCTATACATTTCTGTGTTAAACAGGCAGAATGTCTCAATCTAGGAGTCTATTCAGCGGCCTCTTTGACCACTCTTGAGCCTTCTCACACTCTCCCGGCCTCTACCCATTCACACGCCAGGGCTTATCCAGTAGGACGAACACTGGGGGGGTCTAGCCGTCCACTGGTATGTCACTTGTTCTGTTTTGCACATTTGTCATTCTCTTATTTCTGGGGGTATAACGTACATCGGGATACTCAAATTGAAATTCCTTCAGCTATAAGGGTTTAATTCCCAGTATCACTGGAGTGGTTAGTAGTCCAACACGTCCTTCTTTACAAAGTCAAACAAAAGGCAGATCACTTCAGCGGGCCTGTTCTCCTTGCCCTCATCAGAAATCCAAGCTCCAGTCATTTAACCTCAAAACACTATGTAAATATGGCACAGAGCAATATAGCAGGACGCTCTCTTTTGTGAGCCTTTAATTGTTTCCCATCATTAGCAATGCGCCCGGCGCCCAAGTTTGTTTGTTGTTTGGGGGGTGGCTAGCGTATACGGGGGAGTCGCTTGGGGAGATATGGGTGACAGGGTGAGGTGTGGGGGTGGGGGAACACAGAATTAAAGAGTTAAAGACAACCCTGCCAGTTCGTTCGGAGATGTGGCCCTCACTGATTATTTCCTGTTTCAACGTGTTGCAAGGGCCATGCAAATAGGCTCGGCCCTTCACATTCACGTCACACTTTGGGCTCTCAAATGGTCCACAAAGGAAGGAAATGGTTTCAGACAGGCAACGGGGACCCCCGAAAGCTGGGGTCAGGGTGTACACATACCCCCCTCAGATCAGGCACTACAGCTCCTGGGAACAGACTCCGGTTCCCTTAGAGACGCGCGCATAATCTCCTGCCTCACACTCATTAGCACACACGGGCAAAACAGGCACTCTCGGGTATAAAAATGTGCAAACAGACACACACACACACACATGCATGAACACACTTTTGCATCAATGCACACACAAATGCACACACGCCCCAACCATCTCTCGCACAACGGACACTTTTCTGCACTGATAAGTCTTGAAGAAGAGAAATATCCTGCAAACATCAGATTCTATCCCCCCAGTACTGATTTATTTTCCCTTATCATTTATAAATGCTGGTTGTGTAAACTTTTTGATCCTCACAGTGATGTGTGTTTGGGTTGGGTTAGTCTACTGCTGGCTGCAGAGTTTCTCTTAATTATCAGAAGCATTTTTGTGCTGTCATTTTTAATTTCACAGGAATTCTAGGAACCCTCACGGGAGTTGCTCAATTATCCTACCTTAGCTTTATCCCCAACCTCTGACATTTTACTCTGATGTTTTTCACAAAAAGTCAGCCCACTCACAATTTAAAGCAGCTTTATATGGTTGTTTCGGACACTCGGGAGCAGCAGAACAAGATGAAAACACAGCACTGAGCTATCATCACTTTATAAAGCTGAAATGTAAACAGTTGTTTAATTAGACATCCAGCACACAAGGAGCAACAAAATCATTCATTTGAGGTTGTCTAACATTTAGTCTCCTTTCAGCTCTGTTTTGGTCTCCACTGACTCCTGATGGGAGCACCTGTGTATTTATTTGCTGAGTGCTCTTGTTGCTAACTTTGTTCGTCTGTGGTGGCAGACGGTCTGATGGTCATTAGTTAGTCAGTGCTTTGTTGTAAAACGTGAAAATATTGGATTGGAAAAACAGTTAAACTATCTAATATACTAAAACTGACAATTAGTTCATATTTATGTGCATGTCAGCTGGAAGTGAATCTGGTGTGAGATGGAATAAAATGACAAGCAGAGCAACAAATCAGGGATAACGTGTATTCCAGTTTCTTTGAGTGTGCAGGAACTTGACCTGGATGTCAGGATAGTCTGCCAAAGTAAAGACAGGCAGGAAAACAGCCAGACAAGCAGACAGGAAAAGAGAGATTAGCAACAGACAGACAGAGAAAAAGACCTAATATCACAATGACTGACATCTATTCTTGCAACTGGAGAAATGAAATACGTGGATCATTATTATATTATGACTACATGATTATTATTGTACAAATTATCAGATCTGGGGATCTGGTGTTTGTCAAATACCAAGTCACAAATCTCAGATAGCAGTTTTTATCTCATAATGGCTATATTTGCGAATCAAACTGTTGACACTAAGCAGCTTCAGCATGTGTTAGGTAATGTTATAGTATGGAGATAAATCCTTCCAGACTCTGCTTTGCGACAGACATTCCAGCCGAATAAGGTAACCAAGAGGCTGTTTTTCTCCTCAAGTTTTAGAACGCAAAACTATTACCTCAACTGCTTCGAAAGGGTGACTCATGCAGAGACACTGATTTCACCTCTGATTACGCTGGCATTCACTTTCAGCACTTCATGCATTACCTCATATACACATGGAACCATGTTTGCATGTGTTTAGTGCACACGCACGCTCACACACAGGCACACTGGGAACACAACACTGGGAAGCACAGATAGTCCAGGTAACATCTGTTCAACCGCAGCTTGTATGTGATGCTAATGTTTGTATGCACAGGTGTGCAAACAGTTCAGCTTCATATTTGAGTCTCAAGGAGAAAATACCAAAATATATCACGTCTACATTACTTGAATTAGAATTTGACAGATCTGTGATATAACACCAGTAACGTCCTGTCAGACTGTTAAGCTGTGGCAGCAAAGGCAGTGGAAGAAGAAGTCTGCCGGTAAACATGGATGTAAACGATGCAGGATTTCAATGACTTCAGAATAATCAGCTTCGCAAAGGTTTTATGAGGAAGGAAATGCACTCATTTGTTGGACCTCAAGGATACACACGATTCAAATATAACAAAGAGAACTCCACAGGGCACCTTTAACAATGGATCTCCGAATGTGATCATCGGCCACCGGGTGTAATTATTACCATACTCTGACCCAAAACCCTCAACGTGATTCTGCTGAATAGTTAACAACAATGTGAATTCTTGATGTTTCCTTAGTAGTGTGCATGTGAAAGAGACAGGCAACACACGGAAAGACGGGTAAATGGACAGAGAATGGCGGGCTGACTGACGAGACAGACAAGCATGAGCAGCCTGGCCTCCCTTTCTGTGTCACAGCGATTTCCTACAGTCTGAATGAAGTCAATGAAAAGCATATACACATAGACACGGAGCAGCACTACATCGTCGCCCCCACCAATTGGAGGCTATTGTTTGTCCTGGTGGAGCCAGGAGACTAAACGAGACCTCTCCAGTCAACTGGGTTAATCAGCGAGTTAGCACGCCGCGTCTCATATGGGACACCATATGCATGGATGGATATTTTAACAAGACACACTGGGGTGATGGCCACATGTCTCCATCTGTGACTGTGTGTGTGTGTGTGTGTGTGTGTGTGAGTGAGAGAGAGAGAGAGAGACACTTGCTGACTCAACGAGTGTGTAAGCAAGTAAAAACTACATTCAGTATTCATGTTGCCCCAATGTCCTCTCCACACACATCTTCTGTTTTGTCCTTCCTTGCTTCCCACTGGGCCTTTTCCCCTTTCACAAGGCAGCTATTCTTCATCTTTCTCAGCTAAACGGGAGCTACCAAGGGCCAACTGACCTTTGACCTTTCCCCACTTCTGTTCTTCCCCTCTGCTTGACCTCTTTCCTCCACATTTTCTGCCCTCATCTAGTCAAGACTTTTCCCCAGCTCCAGCTGTAAATCCAGCTCATACTCTGCCTCTCCTGTTTATCCACCTTTTCCCAACCCCCCCCCCCCCCTCTTCCATCCTGCTGTCACGTGACTATAAAGAACACAAACATTTTTGCTAGTTCGTGCTGAAGGTGACCAGGGGGGGGGAAACAGAGAGGTTGTCACTTTGAACTAAAAGGAAATCAATGAAATCCTTGTTGTGATCAGTGTGCAATCACAGGGCTTCGTTTGATGGCGTATGATCCGGTTACAGGAGCGGCTTTGTCAAAACACTCCACCAACACAAACACACACATACACACAGCTGGCTGGAGACAGGAAGGCTCCCACTAAAGGGGATGCAAGACAGGCTGGCGGCTTACCAATTTGCATTTGGTGTTGAAATAGTCCAGCTTGCAAAATCTATTCTTTGCCCGTACAAACTGTTTAGGTCCTAAAAATCATGTACTGAAATTGTGTTTATAGTTCCCCGCATTCACTGACGTTTTCTCAACCTTTTTTCAATACCTGGGAATTACCCTCCCTTGAGAGCTGAGAATGAAAAAGTTCTTTGTTAGAAGAATATGAAACATTGTACTGGCTGTTTACACAGAGGCAAACCTTTAAGAAGAGGACTGTTTATTCCTTTCGAGAAATATATACTTATATAGACTCAAACATGCATGTCTCCTGCTGTACATTCAACCTAATAGCAAAGGTCAGTCTGGCTCTGGTGTGAATCTGCATACTATACAACTGAAAAAAGCACAGGTACCAAATCAGACAAGGAACTTTTTACCTTACCACCCATGAGTGAAAAATATGTGGAGTTAAATCCTGTGAGTCATTTGCTATACAATGAAGTGAATTATCATCCCACCCCAACAAGAAATGGCAAGATAACGTTGTGAGCATGAGAAACACAAGATTAAACAACAAAGGAGGGATCTTGCAGAGGCTTTCTTCCTTCAACAAACACTAAACGCCCACACTACTATTTTCTGCTGATCCCCATATTTCTGTTTACCCTTTTGACTCTGTCACATCTGACACTAATTAGCTTTTATCCGCGCATGTCTGAACACTGTATGCATCCGTACTATTCTCTGTTTTGGACATACTGCATTCAACCTCAATTTGTTATGACTGTGATTCAACTTCAGACAGAAAAATACGCCCAACAAGCTGCAAATATTCCCAGATTAATCATCTAATAAACCCGGAAAAGGTAAATGGAGAGCAGGAAAGAAAATGACTCGACAAAGACTAAGCCTGGTTCCAATTAAGGCTTTTAGCCAACTTATCTTGAATGACATGTTACAATACATTCAGCAGTTGAAGAAGGAAGTGTCTGGGAATCCCCTAATTGTAAGCAGGCTAGAGGACAAGTGCAACTAGCACCAATTCACAGCTAAATACCAGAAAGAAGAGAGGTTTCTTTTTTTTTTTCTTTTTTCTAAACCTTTCCTTCCTCCCTTTTCTTCCGCTCTCTGCTTCCCACTAACCAAATGGTCTTACAATGAACAGTCACCTGCTTTTCATTTGGGGGGAAAAATGCACCCTAGGCATTCCAGTCTCTCCGTCCTCCCCCCCTGCTCCCCTCTCTCTAGCTCTACTCTCTACATGTATTTCATCTCAGTGAGGTGGATCCCAGGGAGGAAATTACTCAGTCATCCAGAAGTGAAGACAGGAAAAAAAAATCCCTTCTTTTTCACAGACCATCAGCAGCGCTGAGAGTAACACACAGTGGTCAGCTTGTCTTTGGTAGTCATTCAACTTTCTGAGTGATACAGGTGGTGATAGAAGGGGGTAAATGGAAAACATATATGCAATCACATCAGAAAAAGTCTTTTTGATTTTCTTCAATTTTGAGGATGTGTCAACTCCGTGGATAACTGACTGGTATCTCTGGTACTGGCGCAAAGATAAGCTTATATAATGTAACGGAAGCTTTTGAGAAAATGTAGACCTCCATCTTTAATGTTAAGAGTTCCCGTTCAAACCTGAACATGAGGCTGATTGCATATTAAATTTGTGTTTTTAGCCATGCTCTAGTGATGAGAATGTGAGTCACATATACACACACATGTAGGATTTATTGCTATGAAGTTTCAGATATGTTTAGTCCCCACAGGTGAATTGTAATAACTTCAGTGGCACATTGAGTCATCGACTTACTCAAACATCAGGTCAAAACCAAAATAATTCAATACTTTAGACTTTGGTTCAGAAAATGTTAGCATGCCAACACAGTAAAAAAAAAAGATGGAGACGATAGTAAACACTGCATCTGCTAAACAGAGCTAATATTGCTGTTCCTAGCATTTAGCTCAAAGCACTGCTGTGCCTGTGTACAGAATAACAGCAGCTCTATGGGGCTGCTAGCATGGCTGTAGCCTTTTATTTAACTGTGTGTGTCTTGCAAATAAATTACAGTTCTAATGCTGCGTCTCAATTAGTGTACTTTCCTACTTCCACTTATTTTGAGTATGTAAGTCAGTTCACACTGTTCACAATTACGGCAAAATGCAGTGTACTGTGACGACATTTCTTGCCCTGAGTGATCGCCATTTTGGCTACATAGCAGAAGGGGGACATTGTAAAAAATGGCGGCACAGTGAGGCTGCTGGAGCTGTGGCGGTTCTGGTGGATACCACAATATAGTTGTACATATGTTTTATATTTATATTTTGGCGCTCAAATGTCCGTGCTATTGTTCTGCCCAGTTGCAATTCAGCAAAGCAGTAGTACCAAAAGTAAAATGTTGTGACTGTCATTTCCGTTAAGTGAACAACGGCTGTACTCACATTTAGACAACACAACCCTGTTGTTGTAGGAAGCTCATAGTGTACAAAGTGTACTACAGTGTATTTGAGACACAACATAAATTTCATCTAACTTCGACCTGGTTGAAATGACTGAAGCAGCAAATCTGAGCAGCTCCCTGAGTTAAATATATTGTTCTAAATTAAATTGTGCTATCTTACTGTATGCGCGCATCTGTTAAGTCCAAGTATAGTGCATGATAAATGATGAGCCACATGACTTATGTAGCTACACAAACATTCGGTTAGCTATGTCAGCTTTCTTAATTATAACCCAGATGTCTAATCACATTCGAGTTTAATTTGGTTTGCACTGCAAATAATCCACTTCTCAAGTCGCTCTCAGAAAAGCTGCACAGTCCTCCATCATTTACAAACCACAGGAATTATCTTGTGCAGGCTTTCTTTGAAAATATGGTGTTAATGGAATTAAACAAAATGACGACTGAACCTCGACTAGTCTAAGTCTACAAATATCGAATGAAACACAACAATGAATGAAGAGAATGAAAGAAAAGTGGAATACAGTAGATTTAATTTATTCAACATTCATATAATTCAGGATGACTGGTTCCTTCCTTTTTAAATCTCGAAACGCTTAACTGGGCCTAACCAAAAGAACAAAGACTGTCCATATGGTTTTATGAGGTTATTTTTATCAGCAAAAGCACCTGAGGCATCCCAGACAAAAATCTGGAAAAGTTAGAAAAACAAGTGTTTTAGCGCCAAAACAAACTACACTCGGCTTGTAAAAATTCCAACACGCTTTTGTGATTTGTTTTGCATAATGGTGCATCCAACAATAGTCTCTGAATCTGCTCATCACCCAATATGTCCAGCTGCTGTGTCCAGATGTCCAGCATGAAATTTGATGTCTTTCTTCTTTACTGTACTGCCTTATTTTTTGTAGTTCATTGTTTTGATTTTGTGTCTCCAAGTAATCTCCAAGCACCATCAAGTGTAAAAAAAACGGCTTTATTATTGCTGTAACACAATTACATTGTGATTTTCTGGCCTGGGTTCAGGTATGCGTTTTGAAATCTTATGACAAATCCATATCAAGCAACTCATAAAAGTTCTGTTCCATTTGTTTTTACTGAAAATCTGAAAATCAACCCAGAGATAAGCTTTCTGTTTTAAGAAAACAAAGCTCTGAACTTTCTCTCACAGCATTGTGATATAGCAGACTATGAAAATAAATTATACATTTGGAACAAAGATGGCTACGAGCCCCACATAAAAGCATGAAGGACAGTCCCTGCCAATAGCACTGATTCAGTGGATAAAACAAGTTTAATCAAAGACAGCCAAAGTTCATCACAAGAGCCAGCTGCCAAGGGAAAACAGCACGTGTTCCATATCGCACTGGGTTGGCAGAGGTTCAGGCGCTTGGACGAGACCGATTAAACTAGAACCATAAACCAAAATGTTCTGTGGGAAGGATGGGGGTGACATGTTTTTTAGGGATTTTGTTCTTATGATTAGATCTGATGATTTCCTGAAGAGTGCCTTTTCTGTTCATCCAAAGCAGATAAAGATCATTTCTAAATGTTGCCTAAAATACATGAAATAAAAGAAAAATAACAAATTGCATGTGGCACTGACTAAAACTAAGCAAATTGCAAACTAAGTCAACTTACTGAGTTGATAACACTGAAACTTTCAAATGGAAATCCCCATCCCCTTCAGATAAACGCACAGGCAGCTCAGCGGGATGCAGTCAGCGCCACTTCCAATGAGTATTGTTTGGACTCGCACTTGAAAGCATAGGTATCCACAGGAGGTCTCAGATCACATCAAGAGTTTGAGGTTATCATGGCATTAACAAGTTTTGTGGGCCTCTTCAGTGAGGGCCCTTGAGTGACAGATTGGAGAAATGGTGCCAAGAAAGATTTTGATCTCCTCAAACAACCGGGCTCCTCAGCTAGCAAAGGCAAGAAATAAACGCTGGCGTCAAAGAGAAAGCTGATATTTCTTACTCTTAATGTCTGCTGAGTACTTTATCGTGACCTCAGAATTCTTATATTCACTCTCACAATTGCACGTACACTCAAGTTTTGGCATCAGATTTAACAAAGTGACATGTTTCCTGGGTTTGATTAGTGTTTGTGATTTGTTGCTGTGTAAAAACAATGTCTTGTTAAAATATCTTTTACTTAAGTTTAACTTGGCTGCTGCGTTCTGCACTGGCACTGAAGAAGCACACAGTTTGAGTTTACGTGTGCATGTAAGGAATGCTTTGCCCATAATGACTGTTGCACACATGAGATGTGAAGCATAGCCATATAAGGTGGCTTACACGGGGTTGATAAACAAGATATTAAACCTTTAAAGTCATATTATGCAACCTTGCTGGACAGCAGCCACTATGGCCGCAAATGGCAATTAACAAATTGGCTTGGTGTGTTTACCTCCATTCATTCTGTGATGAAAGCACTGAACTATTTATCTGTAGTGTGTCATAAAAGCTGAATGACTGTCTTAGTGAAGTTTGCTAATATTAGCTAACAATAATCTGATCTTACCAGACCAAGTATATCCAATTGTGCGATAGTATGTTTTTACTACTTCTATCCTTTCATTTGTATTTATTTTCTCTCTTGTCACGTAGGCTAGCAAATAGTCAGCAGTAGTGGTAAGTTAAACCGAATAATATACTGATAACAGTTGGGGGTACTGGAGTGTTTTAAGAGAGTAGGGCAGTTAATAATTACTTAATAGTAATGATCACAGCTAAGTTTTCAAGGTTATTATAGTCATTCTGTGAATGGAAATACAGCAATACTGAAACCGGGTCTACATAGAGCAGCACGTTAACAGAGCAGCAGCTTCAGTGCACGTCTACACAGGATGTGCTCAGGCACAGTAGAGCTGTAGATCAAATGTATTTTGGCATCCCTCGGAGCCCAACACACAATCATGTAGTTACAAAAACGTAGAACAGAAGAATGTCTTGAAGAGTAAAAGTATGCTTTGTGTTACGCAGCCTGTGTAGACAACGAACTGGTTTAAAATAAACCAGCATCTGTTAACGTCTGAAAGACGTGACTCCTGTGTAGACACTGCAAGAGAGGTCAGCTGGTGATGAACTCTAGGTTGAAATGGTTTCATGTTCCTGCCTGAGGTGTAATCTCTCTTTTTTGGATGTCTAACAAAGTCTATGACCATTTCTGTACTACCAGTAAACAAACAAGATTTTTATGTTTCAAAATCACTGTTCTATAAGAGAAAAATACAATGTCAGAGCTTGAGTATTGAGGGGCCAATGCACAACAAGCTTCCCGTAACCTATCCAATCTTAACCAGTACCAGGTTCAAACACCAGATATGCAAAATCTGATGCTAGGTCACACTGTTGGTTCACTTCTCTAACAGTGACATCTGGCCTTCATTGTTCTCAGGTTTCCTTGAGTAAGTCACCTAGACACTGAAATTTACATTACATTGCATAAAGGTGTTGAACACAACAAACTAACAATTTTTCTTTTTTTTAGAAATGTATCAGTGGTGGAAATAAATAAGAACATTCTTAAAAAGGGTTCATCCAAAACTGTGAAACTCTTCCAAATAATAATTTCTTGATTTCTAGAATTAACATTTGGATCCACAACAGTGGTCATGGTAATCTACCCAACAACCGAGAACGAACCAACGAAAACCAGGCATTTTTCATGGAAATTATTATGAATTAATAAATTATGAAGACAGGTTGATAAGGACCAAAGTGTCTGTCAAGGTCATTTTGACCAGCGGCAAGTTCCAAAAGAAATCTTTAAACTGTTTCAGTCATGTACAGACCACAGACACACAAAAAATCATGACATGAACTGGTTTATTAAGCCATGACTATAATGTTTCCCTCATGATGCTGTAAACCACCTCTGTCAGAATAACTAGAAGTTAAAAAGACCAGTATTACTATTTTGCTGGGGCCAAACTAGTTAAAACACTTCAGAGATATGAGGTAATACTGCACTAAATTAGACACAAAAGTTAGAGGGTCATGATGTCAGAGATGAGACAAGATATCACAACAGAAGGAGAAATAAAGGAACTCTAGTTCACTGTTACTTGAGTGGGTACTTATGTATTTATATGTTTATATCAATAATCTGTCAGATGAAACAGCATAACAAAAATGACAGCAGGTATAAATGTAGCCATAAAAATCCTGTGTAACATACAATGCATTACACCACTGGCTAAAATTCTATATACCACTTTTTATTTCCTCTGTGGTGAAGTAGTTTTGAGGGAACATATACCACCAAATAAAATGGGGATAAACTGACTTTACTGTGGTTTATAAGTCAATATTCCCGGATCAGGGAGGAAAAATTGGGAAAATAAAACCCAGTCAAATCTCTGAATCCCAAAACTCCCTCAAGTCAGAAGGCCATGCATGGGAGGTTTAAGGCCAATGTGCCCAATGAAGCATGCACAAAGCTGAGGGTCTCGTCAGGAACCAAAGGGGTGGGTGGGAGGGGTTACACAAAGCTGAACAACTCTCATAAATCAACTGAGCAAAGGTTAAACTTCCATTTTTGTTATTCAAAATGTTTCAACAATATCCAAAGAGCAACACCAATTGAAATAGCACAAGTCTTGTTGCAAAATTCCCCAGGATGGCAGCAACAGGGTGAGCGTCAAGCCAAAAAACAACCACATGGGCAAATCCATCCAAATGTGAAAAACACTGGGGCAACGTGAACCCAGATGTTACAATTACAGAAATGTTCCATTTTCAAAGGGGCCCCACATGTGGAACATTTTGAACTCAAATCAGAGGTAATCTCAGGAACCCGGATGGGGAGAACAAACTAGCAACAGACCAAGAGAGAAAAAAGGGGTGGGAAAGGAGATGAGTGCAGGGGATGTGAGAAACGAACCACAAAAATAAACAATTAGCCAGAAATAAGGGAAATAATACATTACAATAATACAATACATACACAGTTCAGACTCCTGATACTCATGCGTCCAGCTTTCATACAACAGAAGTGAATGTTAGTTTACCAGATTCAGTTTTTATCAGTCAACACACAACTAAAGACCATGTCCTAACATTCCTGACATGACACCATTTCCCAGAGCGATCTTTTGAGACCCCACTCTGACCTAGATGGACTGTGAGTGTACGGTAATGGATATCGATCATCCCGAGGATTCTTTAAAGCCTGAAGATTTAGCCAAGGGTCAATAATTACATCAACACAGCTGTGAGGTAATGATCTAAGGCAGTTTTTTTTTACAGTACCTTGTTAGATTAGAGGCTCCTAGTCACCATACACTAGACACCACCTGTACCTGTTTGGCACAAAACAGCCACAAAAATGGATGCATCCATAACCGCATCCTTGAAGTCAACTGGATTTGCATGACCATTAAACTTTTTTAGGAGTGGACGGTAGAGGTCATTTGACTGGTTTCATGGTCCTTCCAGTGAAACCTGATAAAACTCTCCCTAAAACCCTTTTTGGCCTTCATTAATTATTCAATTTGGTGGAGGAGTGGCATTTTTCCCGAAGGTATTCTTTCAAGGTCTCTTGCGCCTTCCATGCTTCCTTTGCCCTCCGATCTTGCCCAGG
>JABGLX010000274.1:65000-77530 GCA_014281875.1 Nibea albiflora | reverse complement strand
GGATGGAAAGAAAAATGTTTGGGGGGAAACGCTCAGCTCGAACACGGTGGCAGAACGTAGCTCGGAACCTTTTATAATTAGGTTAGTAATTATAACTCTGACGCCGAGATACAGCAGAAGTGTGTGTGTGTGTGTGGTGTGTGTTCGCTTTGATGTGGCACCAGCACCACCTCTGTCATTTGACCCCTGCAGTGTACCACCCTGCTGACCGCCGTTACCATATTATAACTCGCGTATTCAACTGTGTGAGCGAGGTGTGTTTGTTTTGCGTGTGGCCGTCACCTCAGATCTCTCTAGGTGGTAACTGCACCATTGTGGGAGAGACTGGACATTTGTGTGTGTGTGAAACATAAGTAGTAAAACATAAGTAGTATTTATATTTAATGTTTCAAGCCCTGAGTCACAGGAGAAAGTGTATATGTAACTTTAGTTATATACACCTAAAGCTGACCTTGTCTCAAAATGAAAGATCTAAATGACAAAATTCTATATACAAACCAGATGTGAGATGTAAAGAGATGATTTTTCTTTACAGGAGAGGACAATTTCATCTCATCTTAAAGGGCAATGCCACCCACCACAGGAATTTGTTATTTCTGTGCCCCATGGTTGGATTTGTGACTGGCACCGCTTTTTTCCAAAGCTTAAAAGTTAGAGACAAAACTCTTGAATCTGCGCTGCTATGAAACCGTGCCTGGGTTCATAACACAAAAGAAAAGAAAGAAACTGTGCAGTTTACATTGTATTTCTAAACAGGTATGACGCAGATTTAAACCTCATTTGGTTTTTGTGATCAATCATTTATTATTTTATGACTTTAAAATAGAACGTGGGTTTGCAGAGTAATTCCTTTTGGCCTGTTTCGGGACGCATTCATACCAGTGGTTCACCCTCTCAAACATATCACACGCACACATGCAAAACGTGCATACTTCTGTACAGAGTCAGTGAAAGGAGAGGAAGGAAAGAAGGATTTAAAAAGCTTTATGTCTATAGCAGAGCTGATTTTGCATAATGAATTCAGTGGTTATTTGGCCGAGAAGAGTCGTGCACGTTCAAAAGATTTAACTGTGTCTGGGGCCCTCGTGGTAGTCCAGTTCAATCCTTTGTTCCGTATTGAGGTGAGCTTTATTTATTCGCTCATTCTTTGTGGTAGGTGTTTGACAGCCCTCTTAAGGCTGAGTGACATTAAACAAACCAGGGAGGAAGAAGGCCACAAAGGTTTTCTGCTTTACTTATGGAAAGTCATGGAAATGTCTTTGAACTTTACATCAGAAGGAGATTGTTCTATCACGTCTCCGTCACAGTCATTCTGCGGTTTTAGTAACGTGAGCCTGACTCTTATCCTGGAGGCTTTTTGTACCGTTGAGTTCATTGTAAGTTACTGTCCTGAAGAAGATTCACAAATGTTTAGACTCTGTTCTTCTGTCTTCTTCTTCGTCTTCTAACTGTTTTTTTTCTCTCGTCTAGTGACGGACGGCACGACCAACCTGTTGCTAAGTAACCACACAAACATGCTGCTGGTTTACCAGGATGTGACTCTGAAGTGGCGGCCCAGCTCCCCTTGTGCCCGTGGCCGTTCGCGTTGCCAGCTTCCCGTGAGTACACCTCCATCAAAACATAACATCTGATGTCACAGTTTCCTCTGAGATAATCTGAGAACCTACTGACAGACTGACTGACTGGGTTACTGACAGTCGGACCGCAGTGGAACCAAAACGTTTCCTTTTGGAACCCCTTCACGGCTCATTTACTGCAACCTCCAGGAAGGATAAGCTCATATTATAGAATGACGTGCATGCATTCTGTCGAGTAAACGGGTCGAAACAAGGCAACAAAAGTTGTCTTATTTTGAAGTATCAGGTGACTTCACTGGGAATCTACAGCGGGAGAAAACACACATTTTTGTTACATAACACACATGATCACACACGTTCTCTGAGGAATATCGTTGTGCCTGTGGCAGTTGCCATGTTACACATAAAAAGCAGAACACTAGCTGACTGCCGCCTGTTTGTACCTCTGAGTAATCGCTGCCGGTAACATTAGCAAGTCGTCAGCAGCGTACATGAATGAGAGATTCATTCTGTTTCTCTGGCAAACACAACACATGGCCCTGCTAATACATTTAGACCTTAACAAGCTACAACAGCTACAGCGCAGGTACATACACAGAAAGCACTTTTAAAGGGGCATAAACATGCTTCTGTCGCTCCAGCGGAAACACAGAGAACCGGGCGGTAGCTGCTTTTAGCTGGGTAGCCAGACCTGTTCCCACAGCGCTGGAGGAAGGCCTGGCTGCACCCATTATTGTTCTGGTGAAGTGTTTCTGTTTCTTTAAATCAATCACATTCATCTTGGGCAGTGCTGAGCACAGGATGCGGTGACTGTGCCCTTGCAAAATTGTGTCAGGAGGGAACCTTTTATGGTGGAACATTTGCACCAAATCCCAGCAAAAGATTAGGTAGCTGCCTTAAAAATGTGACACTGTTCTGTGCAGTCGGTGGAGGTAGAATAAATGATTCAGAAAGACTTGAGAAGAGAAGTTAGGTCCAGTCTGATCTATGCTACTATATTTTAATGTCTGTCTTCATGGTGGTGCTTCAGGTGTGCAGGTTGTTAGTTCGGAGGTTGTTGTTGTTGTTGTTTCCTCTAGCGGCTGAAAGTCGGCCAATGGCAGGCTTGTACCAACAGCCCAGTTTCCTGTGATCGAGGCTAGCTTAGCTTCCTGCAGCACACTGGAATAAATGGTGCTATCGAGCTGGCGGCACTGCGTGGTGGTCTGACAGCATCACCTCCCGTATCCTCGCACACATTACATAGCCACGAGGTCACACCTCACACGGTGGTTTGAGGCGCAAGTGTTTTTCCAAATGGAGTTTCACTCTTAAAAGTGTTATCTCACAGGAAATGGCAAATTATACAAGAACCACACACACACGTGGACACACACGGAGAAAGCTTGACATGCACACAGGTAAATACACACACACACACACACACACACACACACACACAGAGCAGGTGTGTTGTTGTGTTTATCAGCTTGTGAAATCCAGTGTGTGACTTTTTGACAGGAAATGACCCGAGAATATCTTCCAGATGGCCAATCAGAGCGGAGCAGGGAGGGGCCAGCCAATCATTTGTCTTTTTTTTTCAATTTGATACAATTACAACACAAAACACAAACATGAAAAACGATGTGGTGTGTGTGTGTGTGTGTGTGTTTTAGATGCAGCAGATAGTGTGTGTCTGGGTAGCTGTTTGGTTTAGTTTGAGGCTGTGTTGTTTTAAAGCACTCGATAGTCATCGTCTTGTTCAGTGTGTTGGCGGTGCACTGCACAGAGTGTGGGAGAGCAACTCACACACACACACACACACACACACAACACACACACACACTAATGCACACAAAACAAACACACGCACAAACACTCCAACAGCTCACTGTGAGTATCTGTGATTTATACCAGTGCTTTGTTTTTAGGGGAGCAGTATTGAATTTTATTACTTAATTCTGCCAAAGCCGGCTTTGTAAAGCGTCCACACCAACTACAAGTCCAAATTTGGACCCGATCTGAAACAGACCAGAGGAAAATCAGATCCTGGCATGCATACATTGATGTTAAAAGAAAAGATCCAAAGGAGTGTTAGACTCAGTCTTGAAGGAAAGCAAACCATTAAAAGGGAATACTGGCATGATGTTCAAGCAGTTTACACTCTCAAAAAACTGAACACTTCCACCAAACATCACCCATTTCTGCTGCACAACCTCGATGTAAGGGAAAGTGTGTGTGTGTGTGTGTGTGTGTGTGTTTTAGGCAAGGTAAGAGCTATTGTCTAACCTTTACTCCTCTAAAAGTGTAGCTACACACATCAGTGAGCAGTCTGTGGGAATATCCACTGATTTTCTTAACCATGATCTGTCCTCACTTTCCTTCTCATAAAGTTTATCTGAAATAAACTTCTTATCTCAAAGATTTGGAGTCAAAGTGTCATTAGATGGCAGAAAGATACAACAAGAGCTCACCTGCCAAAACTGGAGCACTGGGTGAATTATCGAGCCTGCTTTCTGATTTCAGTACTCGAGAAACAAACGCTGGCTTCAGACAGTTTTGAATCTAAAATTTAAATTGTTTTCTGATCTGGACAACAAAGAAGCACATGTGCTTGTGTTTGTGGCTAAGTGTAAATGGAAGTGTCTCAAATCGCATCTGGATTGTATCTGAATCCGAGACACTTGGAATGACAAGTGTAAATGTTGCCTGTGTGTGTGTGTGAGTGTGTGTGTGTGTGTGTGTGTGTGTGTGTGTGTGAGTGTTTCCGCAGCAGTTAAAGTGAAGGTTTTATGCTCCCTCAGACACCCTCCTGTGCAGGTGCGGAGCCAGCCGCTGATCTAGACCTGAACCCCCCCAGCGTGTGTTTCTGTGTGCGAGTGTGTGTTACCACCTCACTGGACTGGAACTACAACACATCTGCAACCAGTTAACACACATACACACGCAGAGTTAACATACATTATTGCATCACTCCACATTTCCTCTTGCTCTCTTTCTTTCCATCTTGTTTCATACCATAAACCAAGACTGAGCTGTACATGTTTCCCCAAGTCATGATGCTGAACTACAGAAGACATCGTAGACACACAGGTTACAAGTTAAAAGTTGTTCAGTTAATTCCTCTCCTCTCCTCTCCTCTCCTCTCCTCTCCTCTCCTCTCCTCTCCTCTCCTCTCCTGTTTTCAGAGAGTTGAAAGGAGTTGTGATCAGTCTCAGCTCCGATGGACACCTCCTCTGCTCCTACATGGGTACGGACCCCTCCTTCTTCTCCACGCCCAAGGTGGATGCCAGGGAAGTCGACTACGAGCAGGTGGACGCTGAGATGAAGAAGCTGCAGAAGTACATCAGAGAGGCCAGCAGGACTCAGGGTAGGAGACTGAGCACTGATCACCTACTAGATGTGTTTGTTTATACTAATTAATGTCCTTGGGTAAGTCATCAGTGATCTGTGTAGAAGCGGTGACACTTTCTGTGAGACGTTTACGTACATCTGACCTGCTGTGACTGGATTTACATCAGCAAAGATGAGTGAGGACAGCAAACAAACAAAAGACTGACAATAAAAACAGGAAAAAAATCAACAAATGAATCTGTCACCTCGCCTCATGCTCCAGTGTGTTCAGCGTTCCCGCCTGGTAGCAATGCCAGAGACGAGAGGTCTCATTATTCCACATGAATCCTGCTCCATGAATGATCCTGATGTCATTCTGTGAAAATGGCTCCCGGGCAAAGCGAGTTTAGTCTCCTGATATCTAGAGTCTAATAAAAGTCATTACAGCTGCAGAGGCTATGAATTAAAACACTTTGAAAAATGAAGATGCTCCAAGGCGGTCTTCAGAGACAACCACTAGTTCTCCGGGGTGAAAAAAAAAGAAACATTCTTTATGGCCGCTGCCGCAGTGAGACCGCAGGACAGTTAAACTGCTCACTAAAGCCTGTGAGTTGTGGCTCCATTTAAGTGACTGTTTAGCGGTGTCACCTAATATAAGTGGGCACGAGATCGTACAGCAAAGCCCAAACTGTTTCTTATATAGTGTAGTAGACAGCCAGAGCAAATATGTGCTGTTTAAATATCTTAAAGGTATACTCACTTATGAAAACTGTCATTGATTCACCTTTATATAAACCAATGATCAATGTCTCAGTGATGTTTGCTTACAAAGTAGCTCTGGTGTTGAGAATCTGATCATCGATCTGTTGTCATTTTAGACATTCTGCCTAAAAGTGACGCTGAGGAAGACCTCGTAGTTACAGCTGCTGTGTCTCCCAACATGGACAGCCAATCGGTAAACACACAAATACACACATGTGCACGTTTACTTCTACAAGAACACGCCGACAGACTCATCATTCTGTTTGTCTGCGCCTACAGCTCGCTCTGATCCAAGACATCGACGGTGTGCCCATCCCCTCAGTAACCATACAGGTGAGCTGTGGCTGTCCTTATTGTCTCATCTTGTTTCCGTCTTTAGTTTTATTTCTTTACGTTTCTTCTCATCTTTGTTTTGTCTCCATAACAAACCTCTTTTCCTTCCTGACCTCTCTCCAGGTGAAAGTGAAGGCCAGCTGTGTCGTACAGTCCTCTAAGCTGACCGTCAGCATTCAGCCTCCTCTGGCCGTCACTCAGGACCAGTTTGTCCTGGAGCCAATGGGTCAGTATCAGCTTTTCTTTGTGTGTGTGTGTGTGAGTGTGTGTGTCCTTGTTTGCCCTCCTTATTGTCCGCTCCGTTGTATTTATACACTCCAAAGTATGCGAGTTGTTGTTTCCAACAGTACTGTGAACTATAGTGCAGCTCTGATGAGCAGAATACACAAGAAATACACATTTCTCACCTACCCCGAGCGAAAATGGCTCCCAGGTGAAGCGAGTTTAGTGTCCCTGCACCAGAGTCTAATAAAAGTCATTACAACTACACAGGCCGTGAATTTAAACACTTAAAAAATGAAGATGATCCAAGACGAAGGAGCTCGAACTGTTCTCTGGGGTGAAAAAGAAAAGTAGCATTGAGACAGCAGCATAAATGGATAAGTGGCTGTGGTGAGATAAAACGTTGATCGATGAAAGAGGACAGACGACTAGAGAGAAGGAATGAGATCAAAACTGACAACGAAAACCAAAGACTAAACTTAGTTAAGGGTTAAACAGAAACGTTATCTGACTGGTCTGGACAGCGGTTTTTGAGTCCAGCAGTGAGTGAGTGTGTTGCAGCCAGCAGAAGCTAAATTGGATGTAACGTCATGCTTCAGGTCAGTTACGCACCATCGATATACGTCCATTATAAAGCTGTTTTTTGCCACTGACGGGCCTCATATTGTTATAGGCGTGTCTGACAACATCGTGGAACAATAGACGATGAGGCCACACCTGCTTCACGGCTGCAGGGTTTCATTCAGTACTGGTTTTAATTCAGAACTCGTTGACTCCATTAATTCACACCAAATGTGGGGAAAATAAGATCCGACAGAAGTCGCCCCTTAAGTTTATTCCTGAGGTTCATATTTTGGAGGAACGTCTGGCGTTGAGCTCGTTCTGTGTAAGAGCTTCCATCATCTAATGTCATCAGTCACTTTTGTTCTTTCCCTGCTCACTCACTTTCTCTCATTCACACACACACTCATACGTACGGCGCACACACAGTTTGTCAGCTCCTCTCCTCTCCTTCATCACGTCCTCCTCCACACACACACACACACACACACACAGGGAGTGACTGGGCGAGCGAGAGGTGTGTGTTGGTGTGTATTTGTTCAACCCTTATCAGACTTTACACTGTGTGTTCTGTTCTCTGACTGTCGGGGAGACTCTGTCACCTCGACCAGATGCTGCTAACTTTGATGTGAGTCGCTCAGACACTGCGCACACACAACCTCCTAACCCCGAACACTGATATCTGCTGTCGGTTCATTAAAAGAACATCACCCGTCCCGTGACACGACATTTGCTTTTCACTCTGAGCCGCTCGCTTGTCGAGCGTTCTCTGTTTCTTCTGTTTGACTCCTTTCCACCTTTTGTGTGCATGTTGACACGCTAACGTAAATTTACAGAGTGTGTAATGCAAACCAGTCGGTGGGAGGCTTTTATCAGAGGCTCCTTTCTGGTACCACGAGAACACACATTTTAAAAATCTGTGGCTCCGTTGGGAGTTGAACCTCTCACCCTGACGGTGTCGATGCCTTGCTCTGCTTGTTGTGGGACTCCTAACGCTGTCTTAGATCACACGTACACGTTTTTCTGTTTCTGTGGTCTGAACCAAGAGCGAAAAAATTTCCTTTGTTGCATTGGATTTTGCTTCAAGTTGCCAGACTATAAGCAAACCATGACTTGGAACGAAGAGTGAAGTGACTCATGAGTAGCTTCATTATTAGAAGAGTTTCTGTGACTTGTCGTGAGAGTACCGGTCCTCCTCAGAGTTGAGAGTACGTCACTTAGAAGCTGAGGACGGGGACTTTTGTTGCGATCATCTTTCCAGGCTGCCAGATATTGACATTTGTCTCCATGCTACCCAGAATCCTTTGCATTTTTGTCGCCTTGTGTTGTTATTATCGGGACTGAAGCGCATGTCCGCCAGATTTCGAATGCCTTTGTTCTTTCTTAGCAAAACAAACTCAACTGAGAGCATTTTTCAAATTTGAAGACTCATTGTTTGAAAGTTGCTCTGCAGCAGCCCAGCAAATCTGACTCAGGTCCGCCCTAAAAATGGAGGTCGTTACGCATTCGGCAAGCAAAGGTTGAAATCATCATAACATCTGTCAATCAAACGCTACACCTTCATGTTCCCAGAAACATATTTTCCGATGTCTGTTTTGAAGTATTTGGAATTAGCTGGAAAAACATCCTCAATTTTGTTTTTGCACTTACAAAATTGCTCGAGGTGGATTTTGACCTTTCGATCACGAGTCGATGCACTTTAACGGAGATGGAAACACTTTTATTGAGCGAGTCGTTCATGTAGTGAATGTTGAACTCGTGGCTCTGTGATAGATCCATGACTGTTCCACACAAATTCGATGTGACCTCCCTCACGTTGTGACACAAACTTCAAGTTTCTATCCTGTTTTCCGGATTAACCATTCCGTCATCTCGTTGCACCCTCTTCTGATAATGGGTGCCACCTGCTGCTGCTTGTCTTATCTTGTGGACCAACTCTAATATACGGTAATATACGGTAACGGTAATGGATGGAAGCTTTCCCTCATGTTTTCTTTTTCTAAGTTAAGTTGTTGCTCTCATGCAAAGAAAGTTTGAATAATTGCACGAGCAGAATGAATTTAAATTCCTTTGTTACATCCCAGAATGGGATATTTCTCTCGACGTTACAGGAATGTTATTGCCGGACCTCCTGGTTCGGCGGAATTCTGCGCTTCACAGTTTAGAGCAAACATAATACTGTCAAACCATCCTGTAATTAACTGAATCGTCATTGTGAGGGTGTAAATCCCGCTATGGATTATTCAGTATGAGGTCAAATGATATAGCGCGGATGGAAGCCTCGTCCACACGCACAGAAGCTGGACCAGACCCAGAAATATGTCATTCTTTTTCCTCCGAAACTGCTCTCGACATTTGCGGAAACCATCATCCATCAAAGAGGAGCAGTCACAAAGTTTTTTTTTTTTTTGAGAGCGACCAGTATGGATTGTGAATTTATGATTTCAAGATGTGAGCGAGCATTCTCAGGCTGTTGGAACACCATCCATTTATTGTGAGCCCTGAATCAAACTGACCACCGCTTTCCCATGATTCATGACGCGTCTATGCTGAAATATAATGCGTTTTACCACAGCGCATTCTTATCTGTACATATACTATACGCGACCTCCGCAACTGTTAATTCAAACATGATGCGCGTTTAGCACAACACGCAGTATATTTCCTGTGAATTCTTGTGTCAGTTTCCACCATTAATAATGGTCACATATTTTTTTATACGTCTTCCATTTCATATTTTGGCATATTTTACCCCGCACATGCTTCTTTGTTTCAATATGTCCAAGTTCATATGTTAAATCTTTTATTTCTGTCATAGATTACTACCAAACGTGCTCATAAAACTACACATATACGCGTCTGCAGAGCCACATTTGCATTTTTTCATTAATATTCTGTAGAAAACCAGTCAGGCAGCATAAATTTGAAATGACAAAGCAGCCAGACCCCAAAACAAAGCAGCCATTACACCCAGTAAGCCAACAACTCCAACCAAAGACTTCAAAACTGACTCAGCGTGTTTAAATAAGTCGGTTTCCACCACTGGACCAAAAACAATTAATAAATCAGTGGTCAGTGGTCTCATTTGGGGATTTCTGTAAAAAACAATGGTTACCTCTCATGCTGGCCTTACACCAAATGACTTTTCAAGAGATTTCACTGCCGCAGACCAGTTTCCAATTTTGTTATTACGTCCGTAGTGGTCAGTAGTTTCCAACGTGATGCTAAATGAACATTCAGTGTCGCATCATTCTGACTCTTACAAACAAACCAACTGGAGTAACCGTGAAGTTCTACAGACTCACACTGAACTGTTGATTGGACACTTTCAGGACCTGCGTGGGGAGATCAAATTCAAGTGACTGACAGAAGTTTATGCAGCGCTTTAATGCTTCTCATGTGCATATTTATGCACACGAAGAAATAACTGATACTAAGCATGATTTGTATTACCCGACTGCAGCACAAGTTGTGAACAATGATTGACAGGTAGAGACAAATGAAGAGGTGACATCTTGTACAGTAACGATCGGAGGATTATTAGTAAGGGACCGCTGTCTAAAAAATCTTCTCATTCACGGGTTTTTCTTTATTTTGATTATTTCCTGCTTTTGTAGACGAGCACTGAGACGTCAGAACTCTGAACCATGTGGTAAAACAAAACGCACACTCTCCATCAGCTCGATGGTCCAGTACGTGTTAATGTCTCATGGATTTCATAATGGAAAGAAAGATTTATTAGGAGTTTGAAGTCGTGGTAAAATCATTCGGTCTGCTATCATATAATCCTGCGATCGCTCCGTTTATTTCCACACCACAAACAAACCACAGCAGAGTCTGCTCGGAAGCAGATCGAAACCATCCTTTTTCAAGCGGTCTCGGTCCAGTTGTTTGGTCCGTACCCGGGTTTGATTAACAGCTTTCACACGAACCCAAAAGCAGAGTCCATTTTAACCGAAACAAACATGGTTGAGTTTAAAAGCTCTGCAACATTCACTAGAGTAACACGAGTTATAAGAGTTTGGACCTAACGGACGGTGACTCATTTCTCATTTTCTGCCACCGACCTGGTTTGGGAAGTAATACTGAGAGCTTCCATGTCTGAACAGATAATACAAAACATGCCAACAAAAACTCAAACTTAATCAAAAGTAAATTTATTGAAGAAGATGCTCCCAAAAAGAAAATAAGAAAAAAGTTTTTCTTCTTGGCGGCAGCTCTCAACATTTCACTGTTTATGTGGAAGATCAGAGGCCGTGACTCACTGCACCGTCACGTTTACACCGCTGAAGAGAAGCTTTGTTTACACCAGTTTAGGTAGCGGTCAGCTGGGTCAAATTCAGAAGCCTCTCTCAGACACACACACACACACACACACACACACACACACACACACACCACACACATCCAAGTCATATAAATACTTTCACATACATATCCATGGACACATAAGCATAAACACATGCACGTGTCATCCCAATGTACAGTTTAAATATAGACACACACACACATGGAGTGAAATAGCCCTGTATGTATTTGTGTGTGGGGGGGTTGTGTGTGTGTGTGTGTGTGTGTGTGGGTTTGTGTGTGTGTGTGTGTTTATGTCACGCTCTTTTGTCTTCCTGCACACAGAAATCTGGCGCTGGCTTCCACTAGTCAATCAACAGCTCTCTACTGTGAAACATGAGAGCCACTGCACACACACTGCACACACACTCACAGTCACACACACTTTGTCTTTTTTCTTTGGTCCTTCCCTCCTCTCCTGTCTCTCGCTCCCTCTCCCACCTAAGTTCCCCCTCGCCGGGCCTGCTTTGGCCCGGAGTGGCCTGGCACAGCTCAGAAGCAGCAGGACCACCTAGGCTGACCCTCACTAGTCAAGTTTGGCCCCCGGACCGAGTGTTTCACATCCGTCCAGTCCTGGAAAATTAGGAAAAAATAAATTAATGGAGGTTTCGTGAGTTTTAATGAATGCTGGGTTCTGGCTCGGGAGGAGCTGGATCTCAGTCGCACAGTCAGTTTTACCTCTGTGATTTTGTCCAGAAAATCACACCCCGCTTTATGGATTGCAGGGGAAGTGGCTGAGCTGTAGATGGAATACTGCCTGGTGCACTGTATGTAAGTACATTATGTACGCAGGTGTACATCATGCACCAATAAAAGTACAAAACAGTAAAAAAGAAAATGACTTCCATTAGCAGGAAATGTTCATTCATTTTAATGTCATGCTGTCGAGGTTGCAAAATACCGAGCCTGGTTCCAGACGCTCACATCTCTGATTCTTTGAGTAGTTGAAGTAGATCTCGATGGTTTCTGGCTGGAATTCGGACCGTCATCGATGTTCAGATTCAGAAAAACTGTGACAGAGAAATCACCATGAAAATGTGGATAAGACTGACAGAACTCTACAGGATTCTGCAAGCCGACGTTAACGTAACTTCAGGCTGAATGAAATAAATGTAATGGTCACTCAGTCTGATTGGACTGTGGGTGAAATAATGTGTTTTTGAACTCCCTTAAAGAAGAAGTATGAAGGTAAAACAAAAAAGTTCAAACGCATCCTGTATGAATCTGTTATTCATGTACAGCACGACTCTCTCGCTTCTGTTTTGGTTCTGTTTCTCCTTTTTTATAATCTGATGTCATCTGATGACTCATTTAAACTTTTTTTTTGTAATATAAACACACCAAAGGAAACAGACACGAGTAGCTGTGACAGAGCAGCGGGTGTTGTGGGAAAAATGTGGCAGCAATTTAGAGAAA
>JABGLX010000274.1:0-62500 GCA_014281875.1 Nibea albiflora | reverse complement strand
CTCCCTTTAACTTTCTCTGCTTCCACTCTTTCATTTGTCACGCTGTCCCCCGATGTCTTTATTTCTTCCCTCACTCATTCTCTCTCTCTCTTTGCTTCCCCACTATTTCCTTTTCCTTCTCCCCGTCCCCTCTTTCCTCCACCGCCTCACTCTTCCTCTGCTTCATGGGAAACATCATTTTTACACACACGTCTGACTGAAACAGCGATCAAATGTAACAAATCTGAAATTATTCCAATCTTTTCTGATCAGATTTGACGTTAAATTCTCCCGTGATGATGCGGTTAAATGCTGAGTCATGTCTGCGTGTGGATTCCAGTCCAGCCAAATGGATTTCCCACAGTGTGAGGAGCGGTCTGTGCGTCTTTTTCACATTTCACATCATGTAAAGAAACTAGTTTTAAAACTTAAACCCGGCGTGTTGTTTCATCTCTCTGAGTGAACATCGGCTTTGCTGTGTTTAGACCCTCAGCAGCGATCCGACCTGATCCTGACCCAGAGAGGTCAAAGATCAGTGTTTAACACCGCACCGATGGTCACCTCAGATTCCCTCTGGATCTCCCGAGATGTGTGATCACACACACACACACACACACACACACACACACACACACACAGGTGAAGCAGTAGCAGACCAGGAATGTCTGAACAAATTTACCCTCCCGATTTGTTTTTCTCTCGATGTTTTGGTTTTTTTATTATTTGCACATGGCAAAGAAAGGGCAGGCTCACACACACACACACAAGCTCACACACACACACACAAGCACACACAAGCTCACACACACACAAGCACACACACGCCCCTTCACCATCTCCTTGTGCGGTATTGATCCCCATCTCCACCCCTCTTGACCTCTCCACCCTTCTAAACAGTCAGTACTCGTTTAGCCTGAGCTGTCAAGAGCTTTAACCTGAGGATAGTTGCGATGTTGCACACACACACACACACACACACACACACACACACACACACATACACACACACACATTTCCAACAGTGTTCACACTCAGAGAAATCTTTTTTACTCCCACTGATTTCTATAAATTTCATGAGGCCTCTCGAGGATGTGAGCGCTTGACTTACAGCATCCACTTTTGTTTGCTTCATGACTGTCCAACATATCGTGTGTTACTCGCAGTGGTGGTTGTGCTCATCCTCAGAAATGAACGGCGTGTCCACAAGTTGTAGTGAAACACGTGAACGCCACGACACGTGAGGGCCGAAAGAGAAACTGACAGAGCTCGTCCACAGCTATCTTCTACCATGACGCCTCTGGGATGTTCTCTTTCTACAGTCCTAAAGTTAACGTCCCGTTGGCATATTTAGTTACGTTAATCCCAGATTCTCAAGGATCTCAGTATCTTGTACACACAGTAGAGAAGAAGAACACGATGGAGAGAAGGGGAGCAGCAGGAGAAATCTGAGAGAGAGAGGTTGATAAAATTGAAGCAGATCGAGGTGGAAAAGCCGAGCAGTGCTCCCTCCTTCTGTGTAGAGGAAACAGAGGGAGGAACACGGGGATAAAAAAAGGTGTAGAAGCAATGAAAAGGTGAAAAAGTTAGAAAAACAGAACTGATGAGGGTGAGAAGAGAGTAGAGATGGAGGAAAAGTCGGGAAAGAGGAGGAGAAAAAAAAAGGAGGTAGTGAAATGGACGGCGGGGATTTCAGTCTCCTTTTGTGGAGTTTGTTTTCGTTGGCAGTGGTGTTAATGGGTTAATGTGCCTGAGAACGCTGGGACCAGTCTGAACAGTCTCACCGCTCCGGACCTCCAGGTCACACAGACGGACACGTTACCTGGAAGTCACAGGTTCGACGCTCACAGCAGCCCCTCCCTGAGCGTGAATATACGATGACAAGCTGAAGAGAAAAGAGACAGAGATGGATAGACAGAGAGAGAGAGAGGAGGAGGAGGAGGAGGAGGATTACTTTGTGTCTTCTCTGGTGTTGTTTGTTGGTCTTAATGGGCCTGGGAACACTTAAAGCACTTAAACCAGTCTGACCAGTTTGACCTCCAGGTCACACGGGTTAAAAGCCTTCTGCTGACAGACAGCATGACAGGGCGGGAGACGAGAGAGCAAGGGGAAAGGAGGGAGGAAAAAAGGAGAGGAGGAAGGTCGAAGGAAGAGGCTGTAAGGAAAGCAGAAGCGGGAGAAGGATGGAGCTGCATCCAGTGGACACCTGAGGTGACTCTCAGATGTCAGGTTTGTCTCTCAGCACACGACTCTTTGATTACCAAATCATTTGGGAACTTAACCCCAGGAAGTAACAGCACCGGAAGAGCGATAGTTGCAGCCCGAAACACCTCATAAAAAGGCTTTACAGTTCAGATACATTAAGGTTTAAAGGGCCTGGTAGGTGTATTTTTCACCTTCTGTACAGAGCCAGACTGGCTGTTCCCCCCCCCGCTTCCCGTCTCAGTGCTAAGCTATATAAGATATTCAAGTCTCGGCTCCAGCCACAGATACGAGAGCGGTGGCGATCTCCCGTGTCACTCTTGGCAAATCATCATCAGAAAATGGGAGATAGGAAAAGCCGAAGAGGAAGGCCGAGGGAGAAGGAACATGAGAGGAGCGAAAGGAGCCAGAGAGGAGAAAAGAACGGAGAGAGGAGGTCACGCTGTCAGGCCGTCTGACAGAGTGTGGAGAAAGTCTCTGTCTGCTTTTTATCGTTTATCTTGTCTTCTGTCTGTGGGAGGGGAGGTGTCGTCGTCTCTCCTTTCATCTCCTCTCATCCATCTCGCCTCCTCCTGCCCTGTCTGAGACTCTCTGAGTGGGTGTGTGTGTGTGTGTGCATGGGTTCTGTAATATTTTAATACATACATTTAAAAAACTCAATATTCTGCATAGAAACAAACACACTCAGCTCACTTTCCTTCATTACACCTTTTCCATTTGGACACACACACACACACACACACACATACTTGGGGTTCAGTCACCTGTAACAGGCCGAGCTCAGGAACATCACGCCCCATTACACCACCACACCGCCCTGCATGTGTGTGTGTGTGTGTGACTGCATGAAGCCATTAGCTGTAATATATCCTTTCCTCTCCGTCTGTATTTGATCCCTTGCTTTCCTCTCCGGCTTGTTTGCTCTCTGTCTCTCTCTCTCTGTTGGTTTTGGGGTATTTGAAGGGAAGCTACAAGTCATCGCCCCTCTCTCATGCTACGTATAACTTCAGTGTTGTGCGTGTGTGTTCAGTCGCTTGGATGCGAGTTAAAGTTCTGGTTAGTGTTGTTAATCTTCTGTCCTCACCTAGCCTGGAGATGTTTAGCGTGTGTGTGTGTGTGTGTGTGTGTGTGTGTGTGTACCTTTAGGGGTCTGGTTAATATTGGGTTTGCTGTATCCTGTCGTGTCCACACCTCGAAAATGCTGACTCTGTAGGTTGTGTTTCGTTGGCCGCCCTGTTTCCTTATCCATCGTTCAACGACTTCATTTTCAAGAGAGCCAGAGTAAAGCCGGAACTTCTGCTTCTCGGAGAAACCCACACTCCAAATTACATTAACATTTGTCATAACACAAATTACTTAAATGATTTAGTGCTTCTCTTCCATACCGTCAGTCAGTCGGAGGACTCACTCACTCAAGCACAGATTTAGACTGAAGGCTGACGCAAAAATCGAAGCAGCGGAGGTCAAAATCATGACTTTTATGCCTCATTACCGCTGCGTGCTATGACTCGATTCACTTGGAACCGCTCTTTTTTGGTTTTCCATTGGTGAGAGTTGTGGATGGTACTTAAAGGTGGACTGAAAACACTGCAGACTACTCAGTGATTGGTCAGAAAGAATCATCTCGAGCCGTGCCGTGCAGTGAAAATGAGGCTTACTTCATCTCCTCCTTGAGCTCGAGTCCTACACTCTCCAAAACGCAACTCATTTGTCTTTCCTGCCTCTTAAATGCCTTTCAAACTCCACACTTAGGTTTGGTAACACAAGCCTTCTTTGAATAACACCAGCCATGGTGGGAAAACCCGAGTCTCTTCAGGGGACTTAGCTGTCAGGAGTTAAGTAGTGCTCCTCGTGTCAAACTATGGATAAATGTGTAAAATCTGTCAAGTGTCCCTTTAAAATCCAGCCTCAGAACATCACCCTGCTCAACAACTCCTGGTTCACGCCATGTTCTGTCTGGTTTCAGCAGCTTTTAACATTTTCTGACAAGTCCTAGTGTGTAACACAAAGTTACGGTAACAACACAACTCCTTTTTTCTACCTTACTTTATTCAAATTTGTTCAAAATTCTCATTTCATTTAAGAATCTAATCCAAAAAGTTCTTCTGTGTCTG
Source organism: Nibea albiflora (assembly GCA_014281875.1). Lineage (NCBI taxonomy): Eukaryota > Metazoa > Chordata > Actinopteri > Sciaenidae > Nibea > Nibea albiflora. The sequence goes on along the minus strand of JABGLX010000274.1, from coordinate 58,208 downwards.
TCAAACTAAAATGCAAAATTATAATTAAAACTACAAACAACAGAAACCAAATTAATGAAGAAGAGATCAAATCAGACTCATTTCATGCCAGCCTTCGGACATTTTTCAACACCGTGCTAACAGGAGACACATGTCGGTCAGCGTGGCGGCCTGGTTGATGGAGGTTAAGTTGCCGATCATGAACTGCAGTTTCCTGTCATCTTTCATCTGTGCAAGTCATAAACGGGTGGATGGATGGTGTGGACTCAGCAGAGAAGCAGAAAATACGACATGTTTGGCTTTGTTTAAGTGACGAGGATTTGTCAAAGTCAAAGCTACTTCTTTTTTCGGATCTGTGAAAGAAACCTTCAGCGAGAGTGACAGAAGTTAGTGGAACGGCTGCAGGACAGGAAGTGACGTTTTATTTCACCTTTAAATAAACGCATGTTTGTTCTGTCTCTTCAGGTGTCGGTTCCTCCACAGTCGTGGCGTTTTCGGCTTTCCTCAACGGCCGTTACCCCCCCGCCGACCTGAGCGGAGACATCACCGTATCCTACAACTCGCCGACAGGTAAACACTTTGTAAACACACACGGGGGCTTCGTGCTGCTTTCCATGTGTGCTAAGTTTAGTTCCAGTCCAAACTTTTATTTTAACGGGATAAAACATTTTGACAGCTGGCTTTTCCAGACACATCGTGAGTAATGAGTTTCTGTTTTAACACAGAATAAATCCATCAAACGTCTCTCAGCACTTGTTTGGCTGTAACAGTGTTGAATGTTCACTTTGTCACCTGGTATTTTTCTTGTAAGAGCTAAGAATCATGCTGACTGACGATCTTTGATCTGCAATCATTTGTTGTAAACCTGCGCGTCCATTTGACTTAATTGAAAGACAGTGACGTGTTGAAAGCTGGCAGATCTTTACATTAAACAGAGGATGTTCTGTACCAGCATTAAGTTACATTATGAATTTAGTTACAGTCTGAACTAACATCCAATGTTCTGTAACCGTGCTGAACACCAGCTGCTAACAGAGCACCGACTTGACGTAAGGACATCTGGGCTCTTTCCAGACAAGCCCAGTTCATCCCCCTGCTCACTCCAGGCATCTGTTTCCAGGCCCTGCAATATTTCTGGAAGATATTACTTTCCCCTGCAAACCAACAAAACCACTCTTTATTTCAAATGTCACAGACGTCCTTTTTTTAAAAAAAAATACTGATTTAAGCATTCGCTCATGAAAAAAATCCTTGTTTTCTTGCTATTGTTTCCCTTGGATTACATTTGCTTTGGCAGGCCTCTGTTGATGGAACGGTTCCCCTCCCCAGAAGCACATTTAATGTGAAATGTCTGGAAATATCGGGAAGTGTTTCTGTTTTTTTTTTTTCTTGAGCTTTATTGTGATGCTAAAAATAGCCACAAAAGTAAAGCGAATTTCAACGGGCCCTGGAAGCCAAGCAGCTGGGTAGTAGAGCATGTGGGGGCTGATTCCGTGTTTCGGAAAGGACCTGTTGGACGGGAGGTAGATTTGGAAGAGGATCCTTAAATGTTGGAAGAAGAGGCACGCAAGGATGGGAAAAAAAAAAGAAAACCAGGGATCAAGTAAGCTAGGAATTGGACCAGGGGAGGAGGTAAGGAGGTGAATTGTGACCTGGGCAGAGAAGGGGAAAGGAAGAAAAGATACAAAAGACCAGAGATATTCCAGCCCAGAGAGAACATTGTTGAGGAAACACTAATGTTGGGTGATAACACCTCGTTTGCACTTGGCCTTCCTCCGAAGTACTTCCACACCAAACTGTAGATCTGGCTTTGCTCACGAGGACATTTTCATGCTGAAACAGGAAATTACTTTCTTAAAAAATATCAATAGATGTTCCAGCATTTAAGATTTTTCTTTATTGGAACAAAGCAGCCAAGCAGCCCCAGAACCGCGGTGTATATGCACAAGTACACAAAGTGTACTACACACGGAAAAGTGCAAGAAAGTCTGCACCTCTTCATCCAACACAAACTCTGACCTACGGAGTGCTCACTCTCCTCAGACGTCTTTAAAACAACACATTGGTCTTGGTTTTCTCTTTGCACGTCTGCAGATGCTCTTCACACTCGTTTAGACAAGAGTACTTTGAAGCAGCTCCTAATATATCTGCCACGAGTCAAGCGCTACTGTGCTGAATGAAGTGTGCATGTGCAAGACTTCACAAATCTCAGGTTACCGGTTGGACACGACCCCTTGTCACTGCAGTAATGGTGCCGACACCAGAGAGAGCAATGCATAAATCAGCAGGTAGATTCGTCAGCTTCAGCAGCCAGGCCGTGTTCAGAGACAAACAAGCAATACACTCTGCAGTGATGCAACCATCATGTGGAGTCCTATCTGCTCTAAACTCCGGTGGTGAACTGCAAAGTGGTCATCTTAAGAGCATGTGCACAGATAAGTGTGTGTGTGCGGTTGCGACTGTGGTTGTGTGTTCCTGCAGCGCTAATCTCCGTTAATTGCCTCGTCTCTTCTCGTCCTCTAAATGCTCTCCCGGTATGGGAGGAATGCATCACTTTGTCTCTATCTCTTTCTCTCTCCGCTCCAACCCCAGGGGTGATGATTACGCCTTGACACCACCCGTCCTTACACAACACCATCCCACCCAGTGGCCACTGCGCCCGTCTTTAAGCCCTACAAAGGCTCTGACATTTAAGAAGACTGTTGACTCCTAAGCCCCTCAAAGAGGCTCGACGGCGGCTGTGTAGTCGTTACAATCTCGAAGAATTTCATTACTGCCCCTGTGTGATTTTCCTAACACCCTGACAATGGGATTTACACCAAACACTTCACAGGGGTCGAGCGCTCTACTTGGCATTTACAGTGCATTGTTAGCTCATGCACAATGGGCATTTTCATCCCAACAGTCAAAGATAATCGTGGCTGTGCGGATAATTTCCATAAAACACGGCCAGCCATGATTCATTGGTTGCTAAGCCAGTTTCGTGTGGAAACTCAGGGAGCTCGTTGGCAGCCTTCATTGTTTTTCTGCTGTTTTATTGAGCTTGCCAGAGTGACCGGCATCTCCATATGTTGATGTCTCCAGGAGGCTGCAGGCGTTTCGTCAGGTCCGTGCATGTTTAACTGCCAGCTCTGAATCCATAAACAAACAACAAAAACGTATGGAGAGGCCAGCTGATGTTGGCGCTGTCGCCCGTGCCAAGCAGATCATGTTCGTTTACTCTGTATAACAAAAACTTACAGATCTGTTGGAAAGTTAGACCACTGGCCAAAGGACAAGTGGTTTGCTTTTTCTTCAAGATAAGAGTTTTTTGTGGCAGTGAAGAATGCAGACGAGAAACAGGGAGGATAAGACACCCAATAAAAGGAAGACTGGAATCAAACCAGCAACGCAGCTGTAACCACTTGGCTTTCGAGATAGATGATTTTTAAAAAATATAATCTCATTAACTCTGATCTTAACTCTGAAATCACTAACCGATGCAGATCTGTCTGCAAATGCAGTTTTAGAAAATCTAGTTTTATGTTAAGACTTTTCAGGATTGTAGAGGTTTGTACTCTCTGCACACTATCTAGTTTTAAGTTACAGTGGAAGTTGCACGTGAATAATAGATTCCTTTAAGTTCCCTTGTTCGTTGAAAAGGCAGCTTCCATCTTGGACTTTATTCCGAGCTGTCTTCATCTTTTTTGAGTTTCATCTTTATTGAGTCTACTGAAAGTCTCTTACCAGCTGTCATTGTTGGATATGCTAATACTTTGCACACAGAGGCACACAAGAAAAGTATAAATATGTAAAAGGAGGCGCAAAGAAAAAATTAAATTACAGAATGAAACAGCACATCAAGAGACAGACTAAACAAAAGTACAAAAAAACAAAGAGCGAGGAATCGCAAGGTTTGTCTTGATTTTTAAGGAGCTTCTAAAAACCAGTCCAAAGATTCAGTAAATCTAAGTGATTGAGGCTGATGACTTCATTTTTGCTATGTTTCTTGGCTGATGATGTTTCTGCTGAAGAAAACCGGACTGGACAAGCTTAGTCATCCAATTAGTCAGATATTTTAAAAAGACATTCTTTCCCGGGGTTGGGGTGATTGGACGGTACCGCGGGGAGATCAGAGGATTAGCTACAGAACAGCTTCGAGAGGACTGTTCAGTGCTTCGGTGGCGCTCAGACTCAAACCTGGAACGTGTGTCATTGTAGAAAGGTGGTGGAAATCAGTTAAGTTTGAAAATCCAACACTGATTGGATGGACTTTTCGACCTGAGTCTTTTATAGTTCATTGTTACTTCGCTGCCCTTTCTAAACTTTGCTGTTTAGTTTGGCAGGTTGCTAACAATCTGTTCCCTTCCACATGAAAGTATTAGTAAGTAAAACTGCAGACATACACAAGCCATCCATAAATATCTAATATTTCCAGTTGTGTTGTCCAAGCAGCGCAACATGACCACAAGAAGCATGTGGAAACCCCAGTTTACTAGCTTGATGCCTACATATAACCTGATTTTCCCACAGACGATCCAACAAACGTTACTACATTTGTACTTCTACACATTTATATTGAAGACTTACATACTTACTCACAGGTATATGGTTTCAAAAGGGCTGTAAAATCTGGCAGTTAGCTGAATGCTGCTGCTAACTCGCTCTGCAGGGGGCTGAAAAATGAAAGAAGTTGTCAACTGACGGAGAAAAATAGAACTGCGACCTCAGTTTGGTTTGAAAATCTAATTAGACTGAAAACAGAGGTCCATGTGAAGCTGAGGAGCTCTAAGAATCTAAAATATTAGTCTTAGCATCAAAGTACCACTTGTGCTACACCCTCTCACTTGATAGAATAAATTCCTGGAGCCACGAAGCTACGACAGCTAATGGATGCAGAGCTTCACTCACTTCGGTCAGTCAGCCTCGTTTCTCAGCCGTTACAGGGAGATTTTTCAGAACAGGAAAGATTGATTGAATGCCGGCTGGCTGGAGGCCAGGAGCAGCTACCGTGTGAGCGCTGCGAGTGCCTTCTTGCTCCATTTGACATGTCCTTTACGTTTAACTGGAGCTTTCACTCAACATTGATGCTTTTAGTTCTTTCTCGCTTTACTTTTTTGACTTTCCCTCCCCTTCCTCTTCGTGTTGTTCTTGCCTCTCTTTTCTCAAATAGAGCTTCACCCCCCCGGCAAGTTCAGCTTTTTCTCTCTTTTCTTTGGCAGCGCAGAGCGGTAAGAAGAGGTCGAGACAAAGTAATGACAGAAACCAATGCGTAATTTAGAATTAGCTAACGCTAACCACGAGTATATCTGGAGGATTTGTTGGTCTGTTGTTGATCGTGTATTCATCTGGAGGTGGATCAGTGTCTTTCTGGTACAAACTTTTTAAATGACTTTAGTTTTGGTTTGAACATTTCTTCAATGTTATCCCATATGAAGAGTTATGATTAGCATGGGAACGACAAGAAATCACCAGTTAGGCCTCAAAAGTTCATCAACTCAGGAGGCGGTTAGTGATGCTGTACTTGAATTTAACAAATTTAATCATGCATAAGTCATATATTCTTATATTCTCTGTATTCTTAATTAAATACAAGTTATATACTTGATATGGAATCATAATTAAACACTTGGAATATTCAAATGCAAGACAGACGTATGACGAGAGTTGAGCGTTATTGCAGGAAAGTGAGACGGCGGGTAAGGGAAGCGTGACTTTCATCCGAGTTTAATAACATGTGAACCTTCTGACTCAGCACCTCGGTGACTTTTTCATTGGCCCACGCAACCTGCCATCTGCTTCTCATTCACCTTTGCAGGAAATCCTCTCCGACCAATCAAAATCGGAGCTTAATCTGCCAGACTTCTATCGGCACGGCCTAAAAGGTTAGAGAAGCAGAAGGCTAACTGTTTAAAATCCCAGAGCAGCTGGGAAAACCTGGCAACGAAGAGCTGGGATAAAAGATGCTCTCCCCATCTTAGGAGTGTTTCACAACCCGAGTCTTATTTTCATAATTCAGTGTCATTTTCTCTGCACTTTGTAAACTTTGCTGCTGAGTTTGGCAGCTCGCTAACAGCGCTCCAAATGGGAGACAGTAACAACAGCAAAGAATCCAGTTCTTTTCTTCTTTTAAACGAGTTAAACTCTTGATACTGATATTTTAATAAGAATAGATGTTCTTTTTTCCAGTTTCTGTCAGACCAATTTCATACTAACCCCCTGACGAGCAGCTATTTCATTTTGGATGCGGACATCTTATCATATTCGGGATCGTTTGGCTCAGTCAGGAGGCTGCGCTCTCCTCCAGCGGTACTTTCCAAGTATGTGGGAAGGCGAACAAAGCACTTTCAGAGCGCTCTCTCTTCTCTTTTTTCCTCTTTTTAAACGTTTGTGTATATCCATATGCAGGGAGATGGAGGTTTTCCCAGGGAATCCCCTCCTCTTCAAACAGAAGGGTCCGGTTGTGTGTCCGGTCCAGTGCTGCTTCGTTACGTTCGTGATGCTGCTGTCTGTTTCTGTGACTTCTTTTCTAACCTTTGACTTCTCCTCTTCCTCCTCTTCCTCTCTGCAGACCTTAACCCAAAAGGTAAGTGTTTGGTTTGTAGCACTGCGTAGAATAGAGCGAGTAGAAACACACACACACACACACACACACACACACTTTATTATAAAGACAAACATATACTTTAGACGCATACACACATACATGCTGTATATTTGCTGTACATTTCAGAATTCTCTTACACACACATATAATCAAAATTACACTATATGCATTCCAAAACACACACACACAACACACACACACACACACACACACACACACACATAACTGTATATACAGGAAGAGACCGCTGCCTACTGTTTATGTTCCTGTAATGTGATACTTGGCAGGAGTCTGTATACACACACACACACACACTCGCACACACACACTTCCTCACTGTATGGAATAAGTAAATATCCATTTGTATCCTTTTATACTCTGCACAGTTTACACAGAAATATCATCTGTTTCACATACACACACACACACACACACACACACACACAGGCGTACGGAAACGCATTGACCCAATGCAGAAAGAGACACAAACACACACACACACACACTCACACACACGTATTGCAGCAGTAGTGTTCCTAGTCGTCAGCCAGTGTTTGTTTTAGTCCGTCTGCGTTTGTGTGCTTTGATACAGAGTAGGATGTCCTGTAATCTATAGTGGGCTTAGAGGCCCTGCTGTAGTACACACAAACACACACACACACACACACACACACACACACTCGTACGGAAGTGTACTTTCTTTCTCTCGGTCTCAACTGTAAATTGTCATCAGATGCAGCTATTTTACGTCAGCCAAATACATTCATGGGGAAACGTAAACTGCCAAAACTGAATGTTTTCATTCAGTGTATCAGACAGAGAGATAAAAACTGCAGAGGAGCCTTTGGGACCGCTGAAGAACAGCAGGAGGAGAGAAGAAAGTCCTTGGGTTTAATGAAAATGAGCATGGATGGATGGTTGTGAGAGAGTTCAGCAAACAACTGAGTTTGTCAGACCAAAGAACAAAGTGTCATTAACCGCCCAGCCAAATCTGAATGATTAAAAATATCGACAAGTTTCTGAAATCAGGTGAAAATGAATTCTCAGCTGCAGGACTGAGGCGACACACGTGTCCTCTGAACGTGCTGAAGCCATGCTCTGAGTTTGACATGACTAACTCTGAAACACTCTGAGCTGAGATGAATTCATCTCTGTCTCTCTGCTCAGGGCGGCCTCAGCGTGTCATCGAGCCGCCCGTTAAGGACCGCCCACAAAATCCTGAAAACTGTTTGAAGCTCAGACTCCACATTTCAGTAAAATATCGTTCACAGTCTTTTCACGTGTTGTCTGCAACTATTTTACAACATATTTAATAATTTGATGCGTATGAACCTTCAGCATCGACGAGGCGGTCCGGTCTGAGGCTCGTTTTAAGAAAAGATCTCTGCCATTATTACATAATAGAAACGTCAGATTACTGACACGCTTTAAGACAGAGACGTGAGCCGTCATCGTCTTACATCGTAGGATAACATTTATCCACGATCAGCCGTCCATAAATCCACACCTGGACTTTCTGGCTCTCAGTGGGGCTGTTTAATGCAAATCACTAACACTGAATATCTGCACATGAACATGATCTGTTGAAGGCTGGACTGTGCTGTGACTGTATCACAGAGGAAATGATAAAATAAGACACACATACAAAGAATGAACTCGTGTGTATTGCATGCGGTATTCACACACACACACACACACACACACACACACACACACACACACACACACACACACACACACACACACATCTTTGATACACACATATTGGATCTTTCACATACGTACACTCACACACATGGCTGACATCACTGCAGCTGTGGTAAGAACCTGATCCTGTACAGTGGTCCTCTACTCAAATAAACTCTGTGGTCTCTCCCCCTTCAAACACACACACACACACACACACACACACACACACACACACGCAGATTCCAGATAATTGGAATCAGAGTCCTCCTGAGACAGCAGTACAGTGGAGGTACAGCAGCTTTAACAAGTAGCAGCAGTGGCGCTCAATTGTGATTTTAAGTGTGTTTAACAGTTGACAAAGCTTTAATTTCCCACATCAGCAGAAGTGCAAGCAATTATCAGAAGTCAGCTCAGAGGTCACATGTCACAGTTTGTGATTTATCTTTTGGATTCAGGTGTAGCTGCACTCTTAAAAACCTACAGGTCACTGATGACGGAGGTTCAGGACAGGCGGTGAATGAAATGAAGAATCTGTAAGACAAACAAAGTAACCTCAGTTTACTGTAACTGTGTTTAGTCAGTTACTCATTCTCTGGCTCCGGCCTCACCGAAACGTCTCCTCAAACACCACCAGCGTGCCGTTTGTCTTGTCGTCCTTCATGTCATCAAACCCTAAAAGAGAACTGTGATATTTGACACCAGCACCGTTTTATTTATTGCCCGGCAACCTCTGCAAATTGTGATCCAGCGTTTGGACTCGGCCTCCGTGTAAATGACGTGACTCGGGGATAAGACTTTTAGCAGATACTCAGTCATCAGCTGGAAATTGTAACAGTATGTGTCCATGAAGCCTGTTGCTGTTCACACTGATCACAAAACAAAATGAGTCACAGATGAGAGGAATGAAGTTACAGCAGAGAGCAGTGTGTCTCAGCCTGGATCGGATTTTGTTTTCTTACTGGTACCTGTAGGAACATTTCCACAGCAGCAAAGCCTCTCAGTATAATACAGAATCACAAAGTTTTTCTATGACGAACACGTGATGACACAGACATAAAAACAGCTAGCAGTCATTCAAAGCGTGCATGATATTTCCCACAAACGAGCAGGCAGAAATGGAGCTCGACCCGACACTCAATCCACCAGCTTTAGACATAACATTAGCATGCGTAGCATCTCCAAGAGGCTGATCCTGCTGCTGGGAGCAGCTCGAAGCTGGCAGAGCACCTTCTTTTCTTTTCTCCTCTTCCCACAGTGCGACAGCAGTGGGAAGATCTCGGCCAAATTAATAGATAAATTGTTCCAAATGTTCTTTATTGTCGGATAGCAGTTAAACAAAAGCGCGGCTCTTCTGTCGCTCACAAACACTGAAGAAAACAACTGAAGGATGATTCCAGGTTCATTTTCTTTCTTACCGTATTTTTTGAGACCTCATTGAATTGATTTAAAATCTCGACTTTCACCTTCTCCGTCTCTTGGCTCTCTTTAAAAAGAAATTTGAAGCCAGTTACAATTAAAGTATTTACTGCTTTCTGCCTTTCCTTGATAAAACACTCAGCGATCCCTGAGGGTCACTTTTAGTGACAATTAGTAACACAATACAGCAAAGAAAAGAAGTTAAGGTCATTGCATCTTATATTTGCTAATGGAGCACAAACAGGTCAGTTTGGGTTGAAGATGTTTGAGTAGTTCAACGCAAATATGTAAAACGTGTCACGATTATTGAACATAATTCAGCTGTGAGAGCCGTAACAGTCTCACAGATTGTTGAAAATTATGTTTTGTGAAATTGTAGTAACACACTCTGACACACACACACACACACACACACACTGGTCGTGCAGGTAAATGTCTGTAATGAGGGTGTAACTTGGTGACGACAGCCTGGGAATGTACAGAGGTGGAACCAGACCAGATTTACAACCACACACACACACCCACACACACACGGTGGTGACTAGTAAATGGCGATGCTGATTTGAGAGAAAAAGTTTCCCCGAGTCTTTTCCAGCCTTACATGACCTCCACTCCTCTCCTCTTCCTCCACTTCACGCTCTGTCCTCTCTCCACACTCTGTTTAAATTTTGTTTATCTCATCTCTATTTTCTCTGTTTTCTTTCCCGTCTCGGTGTTCCTGACTTTTTATTAAACCGCTTATGTTTCCTCTCATATCGTTAACGCCAGATAAAGAGTTTATTGTTCCAGTGATTCAGCAAGTCTCACAGCGTCAGTGAAATGAATGCTCAGCTGCAATGCATCCTCACTCTGCTGTGTTATTGTATCAGTACATGAGTAAACATGAAGACATCCTGTGTTACAGACACGAAGAGAATGGCTGCACCTCGAGTACGTCTGAAGCCGTTTTTATCAGTAATCTGTGTAAATATTTATATTCTGCTTTGTGGAGCAGAGCTGGAGGATCTGAGTGGTCCTAAATATGTTTCCATCTCCACAGGCAGTGATTCAAATCCCAGAAATGAAGCTGTGACGTTGCTTACGTGATGAGAGACTGAACTATCTCTTTGAGAACTAGCTCTGTATTAAAGTTATTAGATGTGCATTGAGTTATGATTATTTACATTCACAGTGATTGATTAAAAACCTGAGGTTGCTGCACTGTGGTCAGTTATGGAGCAGAAATAAGATTAATCAATCATTTAATAGAAACATAAAACCCTCTCATGGAAGTAAACCGTCAGCTCTGTGCCAAGTATCACTTTGACTGGAGGCCTTTTAAAGAACCGTACTGTACCTGTTCAGCCTATTTATCCATTCACTGCATACCACATACAGTATCCTTTACCTTATAGTGTTGACCGTTTTCCAAAGCATACCACAGTGTTTTTTTCCTTCCTTTCAGCCAAGCAGTGGTTTCATTCATTTCAGTATGAAATTCAACTTGGAGAGACTTGAAACCCGCTCGAGTCGGGCAATCCATCACGGTGCACATCACGTCTGCTCTGATTATTGTCAGGATGACATTAAACCGCGGGTGGTGCAGTTTGAGAAATGGCCATCAGAAATGTAGAGAATGATAGCGAACGAGGCAGACGTCCAAAAGAATGACCCACTTTTTAACGTAAAACTGCTCAAAACACGCTCGTATATTATGGAGAAAATGTGAACCTGATGTTTTGTTGTCAGTTGATTGGCAAGTTTTCGTTTTTTTTGCCAGAAGGTTCATGCTGCATGCACCTGCTGGTGGGAGAACTTCAGAATCAAAGACTTCTGAGTCAGCTGGATGTTGAGAAATAAAAAGCGTTGCCAGTGTTTGTTTTCCTTCACGGAGAACTACGAGCATTTAGTTTTACATTGTTGTGTTTGTTGTATATTACTGGATTGAATTCAGTCACACAGAACGAAGGGTCAGGGAGGAATTAAGCGAGAGTGGAGAGAAGAAAGTGGACCACACTCTTTCTTCCTCTCTAGAACTCCGTCCATTTTCTCTCCCCCTCCTCGCCTTTCCTCTGTTTTCTCCTGTTTTCGTTGGCCTCGCGTCTCCCCTTCTTCTCCCTCTGCCACAGTTCATGTATTCAAACCAAATTGAATTATTCACATAATCACATAATAATGCTTGAATGGAATGAAAAGGTGCACAGTAGTTGCAGGTAATTATTGCTATCTGAAATAACCTGGAACATTCCGTAATTAAAGTGTCCCTCCCTCCCACCACGGCTGTCATTTCTCATATTATTCCTCTTTCAGTCTCTCTCTCACGCTGTTTTATTTCCACTCATTTTTCTGCCCGACTCGGGTTTTCTCCCTCTCCTGTCGTTAGCTCTCCTCCTCCACCTCTCCCCCGGTTCCTTCGCTCCATCTCTTCTTAACAACTCTTTTCCTCCATCAGTCCTTTCCCTCGCTCTGTTATTCTAGCTAAGTGTAGATTTCTGCCAAACTCAGCACTGCTTAAGCTCAGGACATAGTTATAGTTGGCCTTAATTCTCCTCTTTTTTTTCTCTTCTTCTTCTTCTTCTCAAAATTTCCCCCCACTTTTCACAAAACTTCCTTTTCTGCTCTTCGACAAACACCCTTCCAAATCTGGTGTTGATGTTGAGTCTCCCGGTCTCTTAGCTTTCAGATACTCATGTAATCTGAATACCTGCAGTGTTGACTGTGTTAACAAATGTTAACCTGACTGCTGTTTGGAGAGAAAGCCTGAAGAGCGACGGGCCGACCTCGTTTTATTCGCCGTAGGGGAGTTTGGCAGAGTTTTTTTAGGAAGAGAGGGTTGGAGAGTAGTGTGAAATAATACATCATAAATACATCAATCAATACTGTCGTACACTGTCATATTTTCTATTAGAGTAGTATTGTAGTATTTAACGGCATATTTTACTGTCAGGATAATATTAGAAGACGTTATACAACATTTATTACATCAACCACAGCTGCCAGTTTTTCTCTGTAAAAATGTTTTTTTTATTTATACTAAAGTACGGTCATATTTTAAAACCTTTATTTATACGGCGTGTAAAACACTGTAATATGTCGTGATTTGACAGTTTTTCACTGTAAAATCTGAAGATCTCATAAAATATGAAATAAAACGCCAACCTTAGACGTGAAATCAACAGTTGTAGCATCTATTTACTGTAATATATATAAAAAAGAAATCTCAGTAATAAACATAGTGAAATGAATATCTCTCTGACTGTGTCTGCGTCTGCGTTTGTATCTTTGTATGTCAGAATTTGAAGTGAAGTGGCCGGCAGCTGCTGGCAGCTCAGTGGCTTTGCTCCAAAATGGAAAAAGCACTAAATTGAGGAGAAGAAAATGCAACATAAAAAAGAAACATGGTTATAAAAATAGGTTTTAAATTTGGTGTATTTTCTTTTTCTCAGGGGTTCCCAGGGTTCTCCAGTCCAGGTTCAGTCTTCCTCTGGCGCTGGTATGCGTTCCTTCCTCGCCAGCCAAAACCACCAAGTTTAAGATCACAGTGGACACCAACCAAGCACCAGTCGACCTCAACTCCATCTTCCCAGGTGACACACACACACACACTGTACGCCCACACACTTACACGTGCTGATGGTGTTCTCAGTTTCCCAAACAATCAGGGCTCTGAATTTGAATAACGCGTTTTCTGTAAATTCACAACACGTTGTTTTATTTAAGAGAGTGGAGACAGCTGTGCGATGTGTGAACGCGCACCTCTGATCCACGTTACTGCTGCCGGTGCAGAAGGTGAACCTGCAGGGTATTACAAGATGAGACGGCACTGTGAAATGACAACATAGATTCATTTTACACACAGTGCCTCCATCCATAAATCTCACAGGACAAGCACTTCTTTATTTAACTGTAAGATTGAGGAGGATCTACTGGAAGAAGGTGAATATAATCTTCACAATGTTTTTTCGTTGAATGAAAATCTGAGAGTCTTTCATATCTTCAGAGAGAATGGGTCCTCTTCTACAGTCCACCATGTTTCTACAGTAGCACAGAACAGGCTAACAAAGTTCTGACCCTGCAGAGTTCGCAGCCACTGTAGGAGCGTCTTCATGCTTGTAACGGGACGGTGAGACGAGAGATAATCCAGTGTTTCACACAGGATTATTTCTGGTTGACCTCGGATCCTCTAGGGGAGATAAACGGAGAGCAAAGTTTAGCAAAGGTTGCAGGGCTTTAAATTAACACCCGCCAGGCTTCTCCTGCCAAAAAGTGACTGTAACTGTGGAGTGGAAGGAGTTACATTCTTTGAGAGCCACCGGAGGGTGTTACGCAAAGCCGAACAGCACGAGCACGAACAGAATGAGCGAGACGTGTAGCGGTGCGCGTGTATACATTTGTACGAGTACTCGACTGTTACGTGTCTGCGAGTGCGGTTGTGTATTTATACGAGTGTGTTTGTGAATGTTTATTTGTGATTCTGTGTGTGTGTGTGTTTGTGTGTGTGTGTGTGTGTGTGTGTGTGTTTCAGTCCTGGGAATCTCTGTTCTGTTTCTCAGTTATCTAACAATCTGCTACAATCAGCAGCTCTGACGTCTAAACACACACTGAGTGTGTTCTTCTTGTGTAAAGAGGGATTTGTGTAAGCTCATGCCTGCTTTTATTGTGCGTCTTTGTGAACAGTGTGACAGTATCTTGTTCACCTTTTGTTGGCGTCTTGCATCATGATAGGCCGTCCTATCTGTCTCATCACGCCGCTGTCTGTCTTTCTGTCTCTCTCTCTCTGCAGAGTTTTCAGCAAAGTCAGAAGATAAGGATGGGAATAGTTTGGCTTTCCAGTTCCTGTCAGGAGCCAAGGTTACCGTGCTGGCCTCCAAGACCTCCCGTGAGTCGAGCAGCACTAAATGATGAACAGGATTTTCATAAGATGCTGGTTTACCTCAGTGAGAACTGGTTTGGACGTAAACATGGGAACTGTCTGTCGCTAATTCGACACTGGTGTTCAGGGCTTTGAATATTTCACCAGATGTCATTTGCAAATGGTATCTGTATCTCTTGATGTCTTTTGATTCCTCTCACTTACGTCCTAAAGGTTTTGTCTGTTTTGATTTCTGGGCAGATTTTGATATCTCTTTTTATACCTCCTGAACCTTTTGCAGCGCCGTAATAATAATAAACTATTTCATCCAGTCTTCAAACTCGTTGGCTGTCGTCTCACGACGGTTTAGCCTCTGGGAGCAGCGGCCAATGTTAGCGGGCTTCCAGTGCAGCCAGCAAATATCCAGATAACAGATCCGGGCGAGGACTTCCTCCTCCATGTGCCAGTCATTGTTTACAGTCCAATGAGAAACATGAGACGCAAGAATGGAGTTGGAGATGAGAAGAAGTGAAATCGTCGTCAGGCGACAGCCGATGGGTTTCGAGATTTCACTGCTCAAACGTGACGCTACTCTTAACTACAAATGGAAATCACTCTTTCTTTCTGTCTCCTTGGCCTCGCCTTCAGATTCTTTATTTGCAGATATTAAAGTCATTTTGATAGTTTAGACATAGCAGCGGTTAAAAAAAACATTTTCATACCTCACCACCTTTTTAATACTGATCCTTTCTTTGACTCTATTATCGTCACGTTACCAAACCCAGCCCGTGTGTAAGTCTGTCTGTTTGTCTGATTGTTTGTCAGAGCGTTACCGTATTCAGAGTGACAGTTTTGAGGACATGTGGTTGGTGGTGAAGGAGCTGGTCCAGAGATTCGACCAACATTTCACCAAACTGGGCGTCAAAGACTTCAAGAAAAGCTTCAGCGGGCCGCTCCCGCTGCAGGAGTACTTCCTGTCTGTAGACCACCACTTCCAGGTACACAACACACACACACACACATGATAAATTAACTCGCAAAGAGTCAACTTGATGTCTCAGTTCAGCAAGTAAGTGACTTAAAGTAAATGTCTCCTGTTGGTGTGTGTGTTTGTGTGTGTGTTAGCTGCGCGTCAGTGCTCAGCAGTACCAGGATCTGCTTTCAGAGCGGGCCGTCCAGTTCAGAGCCATCCAGCGGCGCCTGCTGACTCGATTCAAAGACAAAACACCGGCGCCCCTGCAGAACCTGGACACGCTGCTGGACGCCACTTACAGCCAGGTCAGACATGCACACACACACACACACACACACACACACATAACACACTCTGCCAATTCTGCTGGCAGACCGGGGTGGGTGGCATCGCTGGGGGGGAAGAAACTCCAGACAATCGGACTTTGTCGATCGCTGCTGCATCCTGAGAAAAAATGTGGAAAACTTGTCATTTTTTCTCGTTGTCTGGCTGCTGGGTGAAGTTTTTACCTCACACACATAATATGCACACACACACACACACACAGCGATGACGTGTTCGTGTAGATTTACAGTGTGAGAGTTGTGTTTTGCTGATTTATGGACTTCCTCTCCTTAGGTGATTAGCTGTGAGCTTACACCCAGGCGAACACACACTCACACACACTCACACACACTCACACACACTCACACACACTCACACACACTCACACACACTCACACACATGCACACACAAAAGGTCACGTTAGTTCAAACAGATGCAGTCTGTCACAGATACTCTTGTACCTGCACGCCCATGTGTGGACACTCTCTCGCTCTCCGTTACATAGAGCGTGTTACACATATGTGTGTGTGTGTGTGTGTGTGTGTGTGTGTGTGTGTGTGTGTGTGTGTGTGTGTGTGTGTGTGTGTGTGTGTGTGTGTGTGCTGTAAAGCGCAGCAGCCGCTCAGCTTTTGTCCCAGTCTTTGTTAAAGTTTGACTTATGGCAGGGTGGAACCACGTTCAGTGTCTCTGCGGTGTGTGTGTGTGTGTGTGTGTGTGTGTGTGTGTGTGTGTGTGTGTGTGTGTGTGTGTGTGTGTGTGTGTGTGTGTGTGTGTGTGTGAAACAAAGTGATGGTTCCTTGCCCCCGCTGTTTACTCTAGAGGCCGCCTTGGCAGTCGTCAGCTCCACCGTCCATTAGCTTCTCGTTAGCGTAGCGAGGCGCCGTGACATCACCTCTTCATTAGCCGTTGAAGCTGTCAGTACGTCACAGTTTGGCTCTCCGTGATCAGAGCCACTCTCGGCCCCTCTAACAATACGTTAATTTAATACGCATTCACTTTCAGAGTCCAGAAACATTGTTGGAACTTAATGAGAGGAAATTAATGAGCTTGTTGAAGTTCTTAATGCCGTTCTAACTCAAATAAACAGCGCTCACCTCGGGTCGGCTTGGTCGTCGCCGCAACAAGCTATCAGGGAGTCGGTTCTTAACTTGTCGGCCTGAATGTTAATGTCCTCTCTGTGTTTAATGTCTGCCGCCTTAACTGTTTAATCAGCAGCGTTTATTGCACACATGCTTCATCAGCAGTGTTTTTTTAAGGAACACTCGATAAAGATAAAATAAATCAACAAGTAATTTGATTACTCTGCCTGTATCGAGATCCTGTCGCCGTGTTGGAGAGCAAAACATAAATAAATAAAAAAAAACAGCAGACCTTTTTTTGTGACTCTATTATTAAATGGGGCCAATTCCCACCCAGCACTCAGCACCTGTCTCACCTGACCTCTAAAGAGCTGCAATACTACATATGACTCCTGCTCAGCTGTTTACTCAAAATAGCACGCATCCCCATGTGACCACAGCTTGACTTTGGTCGCAGTGAACTGGGGAACAGTCCTCACTGTAAGAACCAAACAGAACAAAACGAGGAGCTGCTGATGTGCCCGTACATACTTCAGGTTCATCATCTGGTTAGGAGGCCCGTTCTAAGAATATAATGAACACCTGCCAGTCAATCTTTTGGTATGTTTTCTGTCTGTGTCTGTTTGTTAACTTTAATAAGCTGAAACCAGCTGAGCTCAGCAAACTGTTTGCCAGATGGTTTGTTACCCAGAACCATGGAGGAAGTTGTCAACCAGCTGATTGGATGAGCCAGGACCGGTTTCATGTAAGACAGTATTTTCATGGACAAATATGATGAAATAAAATGATACGACCGGCATGAAAACAAAAATACAACTCGCCATGACGCTGAGTTAGCCGTCCCATCGAGGGGTAACGGGAGACGACCCGTTTCTTATGTCCAGATTACTCCATAATTTTGTTTTGGTTCTTCCAAGAAACTTCTCTTTATACATTTTACTGGATCCTGGGCCTCATTTTGGGGTAACAGATCAGTAGTCCACCATCTGTCTTGCCTATAATTGTGAACCACTGGATCAACAAACGCAGGCAGACTCACTTGGCGAGAAAAGCCTTCAGTGTCGTTCTTTGTTCTTCTTTAATTCGCTGTCCAGTTCTGACATTTCTGATGCTAGCAGCTAGCATCTACGTTAACGTCTCTCATCGTCGTGGTTACATTTCGTGATGTCACGACTCCGGCTGCCTCGCAAGGTTAGGTTAAAACGAGAGGGCCAAAACAGCCCTAATCATTTTACTACTACACCCTGAGTCCTGTCAGGCGCTGCATAAATCACTGTAATATCATTTGTACGTGTATTCATGACTGAAACTTGTGTAACCTCATCAAACTTTCCGTTTCTTGACTCCCGACGTGCAGATTGGATTACCTGTCGCTGTCTTACTGCAGCTCTTTGGCTCTGTCTGATACCTAGCTCTGATATCAGGACTCTGCCTCCTCAAAGCTAATGCTTTCTGCTGTCACTCCTGTCCATCACCCCTTCTCTCTCTCGCTCTCTCTCTCTCCCCGTCTTCCCCTCTTCCCGCCATCCAGCGGCTCGCATGCGGGAAGTTTCTGACACACTATACACTCTGTAATGTATACACACCCGCCATAATGGAGGCTATCGACGGCTGGTCGGAAGAGTGATGAATGCGTCAAATTAATAATTCATGTCAGTATTAGGAGTCGTGCTGCTGAGGCCAGGGCCAGCTCAGCAGTTTGCCGTCTGTTACAGGACGGATTTCATGATCACACACATTTTTATTAGAGGGTTGACAGGAGAGTTGGAAGAGCCTAAAATCAAGTATGCTTTTAATTTTATTCTCTGTGCCTTTTTTTACAGTTTCATCCGCTGGTGCGGGTTTTCTTCCTTTGATTTTTATTGTTTTTATTCATAATTTTTTGGCTTTTCCTTCCAGCCTTTTTTATTTATTCTCATTAAATTTTCTTTTTAAGTATATTTTCCGTTTCTTTTTAAATTTGGTCAGTTCTAGTTCAGTCTTTATTTTTGACTTGGAGATGGCAGAAAATCAAGATTTTAGTTTTCCGTTCTTAACACCTTGCTCGTCATATTTGTTTTTAAAAAAGCGAGGACGTTGCTTCTTCAAGTCTCCCGCAATAATCTTTTTTTCCCCGATTTTAATATCACACATTTTAATAAATGAGTTCCTGGTTCTGGTCACGAGGTGAAACCTCAGAGGATTATTTAGAAAGTCGAGTTTCTGCGGGTGTTTACCTCACGAAGCCGCGGCTCCGCGCCAGCAATCACACTGTTGTTAGAATGGCAAAGGAATGTGTGGCCAATCAGGAATGCTGGTGAACCAGGCACCTCTTTCATTTCGGCTCGGAGGAATGTCTGCTGGGTAAATTTTCTGCATCAATCTTGGGTGATGGGTGGTGGTGGTGGTGGAGCGGGGTGGGGGGGGATTTCCCCCTCGTTAGCCGTGTGTGTGTGTCTCCACATGCAGCGGCCGGCCATCGCCGCCGAGCCGTCAGAGATAAGAGGAACGGAGCTCCCTGTGAGAATACTCTGTGGTCTGCTGTACATTTATGCAGCGGAGGATAATATTTCCATTGTTCATGCTGCCTTTATGGGCCTATATTTTATTCATGAATTCCTGAGAGCTAGCGGGCCACGTCTGACTTCATATGTGTGTGTGTGTGTAAGCGCAGGAAACTTTTTCATCTGCCGACCACAGTGGCCGGATTCCAAAATACATGATGTTTGAACCGACCGGCCGAATATGATTGATGAGTTTCAGAATAGACGGAGACCCATGAATGATTGTTTGTTACGGGTCGAAGTGGCTGCCGGAGAAGACAAAGCAGCCATGGACCGGTTTTGTTTAGTCACTGCTGGTAATTTCCAGCTCTGCTCTGTGAGCATCTCTGTCTTCTGTCCTGGTCGGACTGGAGGTGTGTCTCTCCTCCACCTCCCTCCCCCTCCACCCCATCACTCCTTAAAAAGCCATCAGTCATCGGAGCCCCTGTGTTTTACACTCTCCCCTCTAACTGGTGTTTGATTAATCTGTGGCAGTCAGAGGTTAGCCTGGCGCTAGTGCTCCGCGACCCACTAACTCGCTGCCCTCTCATGTCCAAGAGGGGGAAACCCGGGACTGTCACTCACAGAAATAAAAACTAAAAAGCCCTAAAAGGAGTTTTTGGAAATGGATGAAGGGAGGCCAGAGGGGGCCGAACAATATCGAGGGAGGCTTTCCATAAATATTTTCCCCGCCGCCGTTTCCTCTGGAGGTGAAACGTCAGTCGTTTGTTAGTATTAGCATTTAGCGCTGGGCTAGCGAGCGCTGACGTCTGGGAGGTGGCGGTGGGCGGGGGTGCGCTTGCTTGGGAGACGGGCCGGTCCCAAACCAAGCTGAGCCCCCTGTAATTACGAGTTCAAACGCTGGAAGAGGGCGGCTCGCTGACTGACGGGGGGTGACTGACAGGCCGTCCAGGGGCCTCGCAGGGCCCCTAATGGAGGCTTCTGGTAGACAGCAGCTTGATTTATCTGGCCCCAAATGGAGCTCTAAACATGGCTAAACACAGATCCCACTGTGGAGCACAGGACCACCGCATTACAGCCGGGCCTCTCACTCCCTGTGTCTGTGTTGTGTGTGTGCATTTCAAGCATGCGTGTGTGTGTGTGTACTCGTGTTTCATTTGGTCATTTCACATTCATGACTGTGTGCGTGTGTGTGTGTGTGTGTGTATAATGTGTTGTAATCATATTTCAGTAGATTTTGTGTTACACACTTTGTTATGGCATGCGCATGTGTCTGTTTGTGTGAGCGCCATTTTAGGAAATCATATCCGCATGTTTCTCCTGCCCGTCCGCTTCCTGGATGTGTCTTTACCGGTTGGACCAAATCTAAAACAGACTAATGGAAAACCTGCTCGAACCTGATGTGCAAAAAATGAGTTTTCAGCAGAGACCTGATCCAGACACAGTCCAAAGAGACCAGAGGTGAACCGGACCTGATCCAGAGACAGTCCAAAGAGACCAGAGGTGAACTGGACCTGATCCAGAGACAGTCCAAAGAGACCAGAGGTGAACCGGACCTGATCCAGACACAGTCCAAAGAGACCAGAGGTGAACCGGACCTGATCCAGAGACAGTCCAAAGAGACCAGAGGTGAACCGGACCTGATCCAGAGACAGTCCAAAGAGACCAGAGGTGAACCGGACCTGATCCAGAGACAGTCCAAAGAGACCAGAGGTGAACCGGACCTGATCCAGAGACAGTCCAAAGAGACCAGAGGTGAACCGGACCTGATCCAGACACAGTCCAAAGAGACCAGAGGTGGACCGGACCTGATCCAGACACAGTCCAAAGAGACCAGAGGTGAACTGGACCTGATCCAGACACAGTCCAAAGAGACCAGAGGTGAACCGGACCTGATCCAGAGACAGTCCAAAGAGACCAGAGGTGAACCGGACCTGATCCAGACACAGTCCAAAGAGACCAGAGGTGAACCGGACCTGATCCAGACACAGTCCAAAGAGACCAGAGGTGAACCGGACCTGATCCAGACACAGTCCAAAGAGACCAGAGGTGAACCGGACCTGATCCAGAGACAGTCCAAAGAGACCAGAGGTGAACTGGACCTGATCCAGAGAAACAAAGAGACACAGAGATAGAAAAACAAAAACAAAACAAAAACCAGCACGTTTCCATCGATGCACGTCATTTCTCCTGCTGTGATTGTGACACAGCATACATCAGAGCTGATAGAGAGTCCGACAGGACTTGGACCTGCAGCAGGACCTGCAGACCTGATCTGCTGAATCTTAGTCTTTGTTTATTTACATGTTCTTCACATGCTGAAGCATAAAGGTCGTCAGATGTGTGCGTATCTATAAATGTACGTGTGCAGCCCTGCGTCTGTCAGCTCATGTACTCGTGTATCAGTTTACTGTCTGTGTATTTGCACATTAACGAGTGTGTGTTCATGAAGAGGGAGCGTGTGTGTGTGTGTGTGTGTGTGTGTGTGTCTGGTGTGAATGGCAGGCTCTTAGGTGCCCTGTGTGTTTGTGTATCAGATTAAAGGACCGACAGGAGCCGAGAAACTTCCTCTCCCCGCTCTCTCTCTTTCTCTCTCTCAATCATTTTCTGACTTCCCCCAGGAGATGTTTCACCTCAGGAACACACACATTTACACCCATCAGTACTCTCTCTCCCTCTCACACTCACACACACACTGAAACTCCACTCGAGGCTGAATGGAGCACACAGGGGTGACGGTGGTCTGGTTTGTTTTCCCTCAGACAGTCTGTTTATGTGACTGTCTGTCTTATCAATGAATGGCTGTCTTTCATTTAGCTGACTGACACTCTATGGTGTGTGTGTGTGTGTGTGTGTGTGTGTGTGTGTGTGTGTGTGTGTGTGTGTGTGTGTGTGTGTGTGTGTGTGTGTGTGTGTGTGTGTGTGTGTGTGTGTGTGTGTGCGTGTGTGTGTGTGTGTGTGTGTGCGTGTGTGTGTGTGCCTGTCCTACATGAGGGATTTTGTCTTTTTATCCTTTGATGAAGAGCCACAACAAAGCCAGCTCTACCTGCGTGCAGACACACACACACAGACCTGCAGAGCTTCATTGGGCCGTCAGGTGTGTAAGATTTAGTGTCATCTAGCATCGCCACCATGTCAAGGCTGCCGTGTTTTTATGGTCTGTTGTCCAGGCGACTTCAAGCCACCACCAGGAGCGTTTCACGGGGTGTTTTATTTTGAAAATCGACCAGATTCTATTTGCCGTTTCTGTGGCTGACTTCTGGCCACGAGTCAGCAGAACGATCTACAAACTCTTTTTCTCTTCACAACTTGAATTTGTCATGAACAGAAATCAGCTGGTGTTGGAAGCCTTCATTCATTCATTCATTCATTCATAATTTTGGATTGAAATCAGTCCTCTCAATTCCAGGTAGCAAAAGTTTCACATTTAGCTTCGGTAGAACTTCGTAATATCAGTAGGATCACATAATTGTTTCTGCGATAGAGCTTTGGTTTCCAGCCCAGAACCGAATCAGCCCCGCCCTGACCACCAGACGGGTTCGTGCCGAGTCTGGCTCTAATTCCTCTCCAGTCCCTCAGGCTTGATCAGGTCAAGTTTCATTTTATTTATCTTCCCCAGATTTTTAATCAGGTTCGGGGCTCATTAAATTGCCGCAGCGGTCGCAGACGGCATAACACACAATCCACATCGGGTTCCAGTCGGGTCGGGCCAGATTTTTGGACCCCGACATGAGCTGTAGTATGAAAGTCGTGTGTAAAAACAATCACAGAGGGGAGGAAGAGAAGAGCGAGGACGAAGCATCTGTGCTGTTTTTTATCAGACAGACACAGATGACCTGCCAGAGGATTTCCTCATAGATGTGGTGAAGCTGGAGGAGACTTTATTATTAACATATGGATGTGGTCAGGGGGTGGGAGGGGTAGGAGACTGTCAGGGAGGGGGTCAGAGGGTGAAATGCATAGAAAGATAGAAGAGATAGACAGATGAAAAGTGCAACAAAGACAGGACAGACATAAATACAAAGAATTTTGGATACACCAAATATAAATACTTAAGGAAAGGCGGAAAGATGAGGAGGAGAGAGAGTTACAGAGGAGACAGATGGAAATACAAAGAGATTAAGATGATGGAAAAATGGAAACGAAGACAAGTGCAGAGACAAAGAAACAAAATATGAAAGAGGAGGATGGAAACACAATCTCTACAGTAATATATGATGCAGAATGAGACGTGGGAAAGATGGAAATGCAAAGATTCAACAAGAAATATGGCAAAGAGTTGATTTTGAAGCCAAACGGTAAACGATACTAACACACAGAAGAAATGTAGATAATCCGACAGAGGTAGACGTAACATGAAAAGAAAGATCTGAATCAGGCAGATGGAGGCGCAGAGAGAGTCGTAAACGATCTCCTCCTCCCTCCTTTCCTTTCCTTTCCTTCCTGTCCTCTGATCGCCGCAGCTGAAAGAATCAAAGAACAAATCTCGACTTTTATTGTCTGTTTTATTTCCTATTGATCTGCTTTCATCTGTCTGCTGTCCTGTCCCGCAAATGACAAGAGTGATCCGATCTCTCCATCACACCCACAGAGGACGGACGGAAGGTGAAGGTGAGGGGGGGAGGAAACAAGACGGAGGGAGGAGAAAGTTACCGAGGGCAGGGAAGGAGAAAATGTATATGAAATATGAATTAATTATTTAAAGGAAGATTAGAGACTGAAAGGAAATCAATGACATAAAGAAGCAGGACAAGGAATAAGAAGTTAAACAAAGAGCTACACAGCTAACTGGTTAAGCTAGATATTCTTAATGCCTCCCACTCGGTCACATCTGTCGGATTTTGGTAACTCAGACTAAACGCTGGCGTACACTGAGGATGAATTAAACTGAGTAACATGAGAGAACGGGAACATTCAGACAGGATCTGGCACTAAGCTGAGTCCTGCAGGGCTGTCCGACAGCGTGTCAGACAACGATTTAAAGCTGGGTACGTGAAATAAACAAAGCCAGAAGTCCGAGTCTCAGAGTTGAGTCCATGAATCCACCTGGATAGCCTCAGTTTCAGTGACACAGCAGGCTGACTGTGGACAGTTTGCCCAATCTGAGGGTCTCGGTCTGATTTCCAAGAACTGGATCCAGCACCAGCTTCACCGCTGCAGCCAAAACAGACGACACACACTCAGATGAACAGAAAAACCTGCGTCTGAATGAACTGTTTAAAAAGAAGTTGAAGTAATTTGACTTACCTTAAAGGACTAGTGTGTAGAATTTAGTGGCATCCAGCGCTCAGTTACTGATTGCATCCCCTCGACTTCACCCTCTCCTTACAAGCGTGTAGGAGAAGCTACAATGGCCACGTGAAGTGTGACAGGGGGAAGAGGAGCCTTATTTTCAGGCGCTTATACACCAATGAAAACACAGTTATTCATTTTATATTCAATCTCTGCCACATTCTGTAAACAGAGTCCCGTAAAGCTCACACACTGCTGCTTTTAAGATAAATTAAAAATTCCTTGACTATTCTGCAGAGGCATCATCAGTGCAGTCCTGCTGTGTTCCAGTTATCAGTTTTCCTGCCAGAAATATTCAAACTGCGTTTTGACCGGTGAATATATTAAGAGAAAGTTTCCCACCATGCTTACCGCATCATTTCTCATTGTGTCCTGTTGCCGGGCACCAAGCAGAGATTTAATAAATCATCCATGTTGGAAAGCTGTCATGCTGGGAGGAGATTAGAGAAGCAGAGATTATAGACTTTCCTCCAGCTTTAATTAAACAGTCTGATAGTTCAGTGCCAACAGGACTGACTTTATACTCCTTTGATAGTGGACACTGACCTGAGAAATCTGAGGCTCCACCATCACGTGGACAGATCTCTGCTGAGACCTGGAACCCGGCTCGCTCCGCTCGGTGTCAAAGGTCAGTTCTGACCGTGTGTCGTGGTTTTAAAACTCCCCGCCTCATTCTTCTGGCACAAGAGTTTTGACTGTAACATACAAAACCGCAGCAGGGTTGCTGTTTGCATTCTGCTTTGGTCGTGGGAAGCTTTTGTTTGGCCGTAGAGTAAATGAAATCAACTTCGCAGCACACACGAGACAATGTGTGGAGTTTCATGCTGTCGGCCTCGTCGACCACAGACTGTAAACTTGTACGCTTTTCAATGACGTTATGAGTCAAAGACCGCAGCGGAGGTGCTGATTAAAAACGTCCATTTGTGTGCGCTGGAGGTGGTGACTGCAGTGCACGGAACAGATGGAGGTGAAGGAGTGATGGCAGAAAAAACATGAAGTTAAGTGAACAAATGAAGTGGGACACTGCCAAAGTTTAGACGTATACACTGGAGTGGACATTAAAGTCAGATAAAGTTGTTTTATTCAGCCAAATTCAAGCCATTAGATCAGTCTCTGTTATCAGACTGATTGTGTTAAATATCTGATCTCAGGTCAGCTCAGTGTAGTCGCTCTCTGCAGAGGGTACACCCCAAATAATAAGATTACACACTAGCATATAAGGGTACACACACACGCTGCGCCCACATGACGGAGGGAATTTACCTCATGCATCTGAATTTTGATGAATAAATTCCTGTTCGTTAAGGAAATGCCATTTCAACAATGACCCCAGTGTGTGCGTGTCATTCCATTATTTAATTAGCCGTAAATATAACTGCGTGCGGAGCGCGTGACATAGCCTGTGCGTATGGAAACCATATGCACAATGGGACAAGTTGGCAGTCTGTCGAAGCATAATACAGCGGAACAATATATACAGATCTGCATTCAGAGCTGTAGCTAATGGATTTTGGGCACAGGCTGGAAAACGTTTGTGTGTGTGTGTTTATGTCTCTGTTTTAAGTAGCCGATGCAGTGAAACGTCGGGTTGTATCCAAACTGCACCCAAAGTCAAATATTCACTTTCTGTTGTGTACTGAGTTTTTTTGTTTTGTCACCCACTGATGCGTTTTCATCGGCACGCTGGCTGTGAAGTCGTGCAGAAGTGCCAAATCAAACGCAACTGCACTCGAAGAGTTTTCTCCAAAACGCTGAGAGGAAGCCTTTTTGCGGAGGAGAGATGTAAATCTCCTGCTAGTCCTCTTCCACGGCGCCAATTTTTCCATCACCTTTCTCCTCCTTTGTGCGATGGCGTCTTATTGAATCCGGATCCTTGCAAATCGATCAACGCGATATGCACAAAAGTTTAACTGGGAGGCTGACGTAGTCTACGGACTCAGAGAAGATCCGGTGCTGGGAAATTCCAGGTTTTTCGATTCATTGGATGGCGGGGGTCGTCCGCTTTGGCTGCGTTCAGCGTCCTGCAGAGGAGAAGTTGATCTGGATCCAACTTTTGGAAAAATGCTGCCTGATGTCAGGCTGCGGCCGCCAATCAGACACAACCACAGTCAGCCTGAAATGTCTCTAATATTGAGACTATCTAAACTCTGATACTCTACCTGTTGTGTTCTGGCTTTGTTTATTTCATGAATCCAGCGTCTGACTCACAATTTACACTGCCAGATAGAGACACGAAGTTTAATTTGACTTGTCTGATGGTTTGAAAGAGAGTTTTGATCTAGAGAAACAGACAGTGAATGAGGGTGAGCGAGCACGGCCCACCTCAGCCGCGCAGTGCCCGATCCTGTCTGAATGCACGCTGATGATTCTTTTCACTCACAAACGATCTTTGTCTCAGCACCAGACGCCAGCGAGGAGCACATTACAACCAGACAACAGCCAAAAAGTTTCACTGAAGAATTCATGTTAATGAGCCGATCATGCAGCGATCCAGTCGTGTCATTTTGAAGAGACGCTTGCTCGTCTCTCCGGCGTTCGTTGTTTTGAGTAAATTAAAAAGGCGTCAAGAGGGAATAAAAAGTTTGATAACCCTGTGGTCAGGCAGACGGGGACGTAATTCCAAGACAAGATTAGCTGTGTGTTATGATGTGAGATTAGAATCAAGAGCTACTGGCATTTTAGTCAATAAAGAGTAATGTCTTTGTCTACTGTTTAATTCTATATATACATGTGTGTGTGTGTGTGTGCGCGCATGACTGATCACCTCCATCAGTTCACTTTCTCCAAAGTCAACACGTCTGTCTCTGCACGTTGTGTGTGTGTGTGTGTTTGTTGCTTCCACCTCACAGACAATGGCTGATTTATAAGATTACACATATTTACTCTGTAATCAAGGTGTGTGTGTGTGTACGTGTGTGTGTGTGTGTGTGTGTGTGTGTGTGTGTGTGTGTGTCAGGCAAAGAGAGTGCGGCGGCCTTGCGACGCCAAGCCGAGGATATTTATCTTGTTGCCGTGAATTCCCAGAGTTCTCCTCATTTTTTTCCCCCGTCGTCCTCTCCCTCCTTCACTCACTTCTCTCTCTCTCTCTCTCTCTCTCTCTTCCTCTCCTCTGTCCTTCAAAGGAGACCATTGAGAGAAAAGCAAACAGGCATGGCAGGGGCAACACACACACACACACACACACACACACACACACACACACACTGTGCTGCCAAGAGTGTGTTTGTCTGTACAACTTATTTAGTGTGGCTTTTAGCAGTGTGTGTTTGTGATTATGTGTGCGTTGTGTGTGTATGTTTAAGTAAGTGTGTGTGTGTGTGTGTGTGTGTGTGCGCGTGTGTGTGTGTGTGTGTGTGTGTGTGTGTAATTCACTTTACAAAGCCACCAGTGTGTTTGATCGGATTAGCAATCTAAGCAAAGTTGGACCGAGTATCGAGCTCTGCTGTCAGTGTGTTAGCATCACCGTAGCATTAGCATTAGCCCCATTTGCTTTACATTAGCATTGTTAGCTTTTGATTAGCTTTGGGCTCCTACAGTTCTCAGTTTATGGAATCTTGACTCGGCTTGCCAGCCCTACTTAGCTCCAAATTAGTGTCGTTTTCACTGGGACCACAACCAAAACCATCACCTCAGACCTGGCTCTGTGTGTGTGTGTGTGTGTGTGTGTGTGTGTGTGTGTGTGTGTGTGTGTGTGTGTGTGTGTGTGTGTTGGCTTCTCAGGTCTCTTTGGTCTGGACTGCATCAAGTGTGTGGTTCAACGTTTGGACCCGTAGGGACACCGTGTGTGCACAGGTTGTGTGTGTGTGTAGGTGTGCAAGGGAATATGTGTTTATGTGTGTGTACCACTCTGGGAAAAAATACTTTCTCCTCCTGCTCTGCCAGAGGAAAACTGTTTTCTTTATTTTCAGCCGCTTTTCTTTACTCAAGATAAAAAAGTAACGGACAGACGTGGAGACTTTGCAGCAG
Organism: Nibea albiflora; assembly: GCA_014281875.1. NCBI lineage: Eukaryota > Metazoa > Chordata > Actinopteri > Sciaenidae > Nibea > Nibea albiflora. The sequence goes on along the minus strand of JABGLX010000274.1, from coordinate 29,589 downwards.
CGGTGCATTGTGGGAAACTCAGTGTGATAAGTAGCAGCAGCGGAGAGAGCTACGGCACGTTTATTTTCTTTGACCCACCGAAATAGAACGTAGAAAGTTCTCCTGCTCAGCCGAACAAGGTTCAAACCCGCCCAAGTTTATTTGAAATCTGAGCTTGCAAAGTTTCCAATGATACCGAATGTGCCGATTTTAAGGAGCGATGCACAACAGGATGTTTACATTTGATGTAATTCTACAGATAAAAACATCCTTGAACTGTTGTTACAGTCAGACTGGGTGGAATAAGATGAGTTTCATGCATCTGGAAATTTGGCTTAAAGTGCATATATGACATGGAATAACGGCGGCACGGTGGAGCAGCGGTTGGCACAGCAAGAAGGTTCTCCTGGTTTGAACCTCGGCTGAGGAGTTTGCACGTTCTCCCTGTGTCTGCGTGGGTTCTCTGCAGGTACTCCAACTTTGGACTCACACATCAAGAAGAAATGCAGATACGAAACAAATACCGTCAAAAAGTTCTGAAGTAGCAAACTCTGATTTCTTGTGTAAAAGTTCTGAAAGTACTCGACGCCCTCGTTGTTTTATTGAATCACAATCTGCCAGACACAAAAATGAACAATGGAGAATAACAAAACGGAGGAGAAGAAGCTCAGACTCAGCGGAGGGAAAGAAAACAGGAGGAGAAACAGGTGGAAAAGAGAAAAGACACTTGTCTGGTTCTACAGCTGCAGTGTGTGTGTGTGTGTGTGTGTGTGTGTGTGTGTGTGTGTGTGTGTGTGTGTGCCTCTGTGTGTGGTGCTAATTTGTAGTCATGATCTTTCTGTGTTTTGTCTGCCAAGATTAGACTGCCTTGTTTTGGTCTCTGACCGCAAACAGACAATGCACACACACACACACACACACACACACACACACACACACACACACACACACACACACACACACACACACTGTCAGCAAACCTTCCTGACTTTCTCACTGTTCTATCCGGTTGTATTTTATCATGTGAAGCTATGACAGTAATGAAAATGGACTGAGCGACATGTTTAAACAGAGCGCAGCCACGTGTTTGGTATTTCTGCTGTAGCACGCTAACCATCTTTGGAAAATTACATTTAATTTGACGTAATTTTTAGGCTGTAACTGACACTTTCCTGGGGAGATTTGGAGTAAACTTCACTGCCACCACAAGTAACCAGATTCCAGCCGCGTAGGGATGTCCTGCTGTGTCTCTGTTGGAGGTAGAAGTCTGAGATCTGAACCTACAGAGGCTGAGCTGTATAACATATGTTTGGATGGCAACATGAAATTACATTTTATGTTCTAACAAAGCTCGTCGAAGACAAAGAGCTGCAGACAAAAGCGCTCACAGCGGCTTCAGGGTGTGTTCGTCCATCTGTATGGAGCTGGGAGCGGAGCCAGCGGCACGTTGTCATGGACGCAGCAGAAGTTAATAAGTCACACGATGTGGTCATGGAAACGTGGCTTTGTTTAAGATTCGACGGTTCAGCCGGTCACCCCGAGCCGAGCGTGTCGACGCCTGAAGCCAGACGCAATGTTTCACTCATATCGTGCTCGGTCCACGCGGCAGATTCTGCTTCATTCGTTCACCGCTCGAGCCGCGTCTGGAAGATATGCGGCGTTATTTATGATGCTCCAGCCACGTAACACCACAGACATGTCGCTGATATTAGATACTGCATTTAATTAATTTTAATCAGCCTCTTTTATTTTTCATTAACGCAAACTAAACTAAACAACTAAATCATGTTTCTGGTGTCATCTGACATTATTTTATCTTAGTTTATTACAAGAAGGGCCTGAGAACTTTTCTCTCTCTCTTCATTATAAATCAACTTTGCAGCTTCATAAATCATTTTGAATGTTTCGTCATATATCAGTCGGATAAACAAAATCCTTCATAACTAGTTGGTGACATTACTGTGATTCTTTCTCTCTGGCGTCAGGGAAATGTCCAGCTCATCCCAAACTGCCACTGCCAGGATTCGACTCCGGCAGAGAAACACGATCGCGTCACACCGATCCTGGCTTGCCTTTACAAAGGGCTTCCCGCGGCTTCTAGAATTGATCATGAGGTTTTATTGATCACTTGCAAAGCCCTGAGAGGCCTGGAGTTATTTAGCAGATCTTTTAGTGCCTTTGGCCCTTCTCGCTCCCTGAGATCTTCAAATGCGTCATTCGAGGTCGTTCTCAGGTCCAGATCTCTGCGCGATGGTGATGCAGTTCGAGGTTTGAGACTGACCTTTGAAATCACTTTTAAAACCGCTTTTTGTTGATTTCATTAATGTTTTATGACACTTTGCTTCATTAAAATTACTGTTTGTTTAGTTTTCTTTGCTTTTAGTTCATTTTCATTCTCTTTTTTCTTTTAAATGTGTTGATTTATTGTAAAATTATTATTATATGTGGCTTCTTGGATGATTTTTCCAAGTATTTGTTTTGCAGCGAGCATAAATGTGATTCTTGACCGTACTCATTATCAGACTAATTTCCTCCACCATTGTTTTATTGTAGGGCGGCACAGTGGTGCTGGTGCTGTCGCCTCTCGCCAGAGCAGCTAAAGATTTATGAATTATAATTGAATGACTATGAATCTGCACAGATCTCATATTTCATGCAGTCACAGAGTGACGGACCGGCTCGTCTGTCTGCAGGGACAGTGAACGTTTCAGCCGTCAGTCCTGATCAGGGAATCGTCTCTGAGGTTCTTGTTGTGCGTCACATTGAATTTAAATAATATCCAACACAGAATAATGTGAACCCCGGAGCAGAACGCCTGCTGGACACACACAGCTGGACTCGCATCTGGCTCAGCATGAGCGTGTGTGTGTGTGTGTGTGTGTGTGTGTGTGTGTGTGTGTGTGTGTGTGCACATGTGCTTTTCTTCCACACACTCATCTTTACAAATGTGCATCCAACACGTGTGTGTTCATGCAAACAACCTGCCGTGTGTGTCTCTGTGCACTGCACGCGTGTGCACGTGTGCAGCCTGGGAGGTTAGTGTGAACTGTTAATGACAGGCCACTGTGTGTGTGTGTGTGTGTGTGTGTGTGTGTGTGTGTGTGTGTGTGTAATGAGTAGAGAGAAAGGTTCTGTGTGATTATAGGCCTCCTCTTAGGACCAGAGAGACTAAATATGGCTTCAGACTAAACACCCCCCCCTCCACACACACACACACACACACACACACACACACACACACACACGCTCACACACACACACATGCTCACACACCACACCACAGACCACATACACATTGGCAACATACAGCACATATGAAGAGAAATGTCTGAAAATAACTTGCAGATATTTTGGTGATCACACACACACACACACACACACACACAGGACAGGAGTTATGTTCACTGTGTGTGTTTCTGTGTGTGGAAATGAGTCCGACCTAAAACTCATCAGGTGCTGGAGTCCTTTGTTGAGCCGTGTCATGTGGTTTCTCTGTGTTTGTTTTCTAATTCCAGCATGAATAATTCTGACTGGACATAACGAGTTTGTTTCTGTGAGGAAAACTAACAGCTGATGGTTGAACTTTACTGCTCATTAGTTTTCAAATTACAGATGATCACAGGATTTCAAATGTCTGGAGAACTGCTGCTGTCCTACAATGCACTGGCACTTCTTTGATGTCATGAAGACATCAAATAAATATGTGAAATAAACTTGACAAATGTGAGTTTCACCTTTCACAGTTCCTCGTGTCAAGCAGCTAATGTTTGAGATGAAATGATGCCATCATCATCACTCCTCATCCATAGCTACATTAGTCCTCTGTTCCCTCGTCAGAGTTCATATGAGCAGTAGTGACAATAAACCTCATCAGTGAACATGCTGCTTCTTCTTCTCCTCCTTCCCCTTCCCCTTCTTCTCCTTCTTCTTCTTCTTCTTCTTCTTCTTCTTCTTCTTCTTCTTCTTCTTCTTCTTCTCTTCTTCTTCTTCTTCTTCTTCTTCTTCTCCTTCTTCTCCTTCTTCTTCTTCTCCTTCTCCTTCTCCTTCTCCTTCTCCTTCTTCTTCTCCTTCTCCTTCCTCTTCTTCTTCTTCTCCTTCTCCTTCCTCTTCTTCTTCTTCTTCTTCTCCTTCTCCTTCTTCTTCTTCTCCTTCTTCTTCTTCCCCTCCTTCTTTTCCTTCTCCTTCTCCTTCTCCTTCTTCTCAACAGAAACTGATCCGGTCTTTGTGACCACCACAAACAGTAATACGACTTGGAAGAGTTCTGGGGAGAAAGTTGAAAACTGTCTGTTTCCACTTTAGATAAATATCTTCAGGTTTTGGGTTGTGTGTTTTTTTTTTTTCACTTCAGGAAATTTAGATTTGGCATTTTTGACTTTAACTGATTTTTCTGACATGAAAACGAATTGAAATCTTCAGCAGATATTGATGAAAATAATCGGTTGCTGCTCGAGAGCCAGCAGGTAACCACACAACTTGAAGCTTCTCCCATTCACGTCCATAGCAACATGAATGTCTCCTTTTTCTGCAAAGCTCTGCGTCCGCTGATGTTTTAATATTAATTACTAAAAAATAAATTAATTAAACACTTTATTAACTCAGATTCCAGTTTATTGTGGTGCAGAGTATACAGTACGGTGAGTTTTCACTCGAGCTGCTGAGAAAATGTGTGTGTGGCAGGCGTGTCGGTCTGTTTTCTTGCACCATTGAACTCTTCGTCGGGCCAACACAGTTCATATATATTTTGGCTTTTGAGGAAACCAAACACACACACACACACACTCACACACACACACTCACTCACTCCACACTCGCAGCTGTTCTGGTAAAACGGGCCCTTGGGTTAAGTCACATCACATGCTATTAATACACTCGCGCTAACAGTGTGTGTCGTGTGTGCACGCAAAGTCTCTTTGGGAGGTTGCCTGAGTGTGTTTGTGTCAGGACTGATCAGGTGTGTGTGTGCGTGTGTGTGCGCTTCAGCCTGAATTGATTTAAGTGCCTTGCTTAAGGGCGTGAGTGTGTCAATGTATCTGTTTGAACTTTGACCCTGAGCACACTTCCAAACAGCTGTATCAGCCCTCTTTATGAGGTGTGTGTGTGTGCGTGTGTGTGTGTTTCAGAGACCTATATCCTGCGTCTCCACCTCCAAATTTCCTTTCACCTGGTCTGACCTCCGCATGCAGATGATGTGATGTCACATCCAGATGTTCTCGTGTAGTTTATCACAGAAAATGTTTCATTCAGTGACATGAAGCATCAATATTTCTGATCCCAGATGACTGATCACACTTTTCTTGGCTCTTTCTGCTGTTACCTGAGTTTCACTTGTGAGCTGGAAAGAAAAGATTCAGTGACAAGTGTTCATCCTGTGACCCAGGAGAGACGAACATGCTGCCAGGTGTGAGCTGCGATCTGTCTCAGGCGTACGCGTAGACACAATCTGGATATTTCTGGACGCGAGATACTCCGTCTGATCGGGGCCAAATTCTCCAGTCCAGCCTCCACCCAGAACCCCCTCTCTCCTCCATCCAGCTGGACCGACCAAACCCCCTCATTATTCCAGTCCTGGGTGGGCCTGAACTCCACCAGCGAGCGAGCGAGTGTGTGTGCGTGTGTGTGTGAGGTCACCTCTGAACCTGTTGAGGTCAGCTCTCCGCAGCCCGGGGCTACCGGTGGCCTGGGACGCAGCCTGGGTGTTAATCCCCAGGTTGGGTGTCACTGTGGTGGGTCACACTCTGTAATTTAGTCCCCTGCTCTGTCTGGGGCCTCTGGGCCGTCAGGACCACCCAGCACACTGCAGCACCTACCTCAATGAGTGTGTGTGTGTGTGTGTGTGTGAGAGTTTAAGAGAAAGGAAGAGGTTGTGTGGAGATTTTTTTGTCTCTGTTTTAGCGGTGTGTGTTAATGCATGCACATGGAAGTTTGTGACTCAGGATTTTTGTTTGTGTATTGGGGAGGATTAGTGTGTGTGTGTGTGTGTGTGTGTGTGTGTGTGTTGGACTTTAGCCGATATTTATTTATTTATTTTTAGAGCACGACATGTTAAAATAATGAGAAATGCCCAAAGTTAAGTCTTTTAAAACTTAAAGTCTAGTTTTACTCTGTACTTCCTCTTACAGGTCTACACTGACTGATGGGTCACATTTATTATTTATCCCAGATATTAATTAAAGCTATACGAGATGTCTTGTTTCCAAAATGTGTCTTTATTAGAGGTTGAACGTGTTATAAACCTGGTGCAGAACACCTTGATGCTTTATCGTCTCAGCTGAGGAACTTATTTAAGGGACAGAATCTGCTAAAAGTTAGTTGAGGATCTTCAGTCTGCTCTGAGAGATCACTGACAGCAGTTCATCTTTATTTTAAGGACAGCTTAACTCAAGTTTGACTGACTCAGATAATCAAAACTCTCATCAATTAATTTCTCCTCATGGGCTCGTTAAGTTTTCTTGCTGCTCATTGGATGCTTTGTTTGTTGATTTGAGCCTCTGTGTGAATGGTAATATCTGCGTGTGTGTTGAGTACCGGTGTGTTTTCATCTGCCCATATTTCAGAGTGACAACTAGAAAAAAAAAGAGACATATTCATCACAGAGGGAGGGAGGGGAGTCTGGAGAGCGATGGAGTCAGGGCGGGTCTCTCACACACACACACGACCTATCAGCGGAGAATAAAGCTCTTTGTTCGTGACCGTGTGAACACGCGTGTCAAAGAAAAGCAGAAGGCCTCCTCCTCCTCCTCAGCCTCGCCGTCCCAGAGAAAACACGAGAGTTCAGCCGGCTCTTTGACGGAGCGGGACAACCTCATAAATCACGCCGCCGTGTTTTAGCAGCCGTCCGTGCCGCTGAGCGACGGCCTGTTACAGCATCTCTGACAGTGTTGATTGGAGAGGAGGTCAAAAAAAAGAGGCCGGCTTTATTTTTCTTACCATAGAAACCCCAGACACCTTCTCACTTCTTGTATTTAAGGCATTTAGCTCACACTCGCTCTCATCTGGATCACCTTGCAGTGAGCAAAACGGTAGAACAAGCATCAGTTTCTGGATCTCCAACATCCATCATCGCTGGTCAAAGAACCACTTAAGTGTCACGGAATTCAATAGCTATTCCCGACAGGGATTATCAGTGAATTTCGATGAGGTGTTTTTTGGTCTACCCTCTTTTCCCTCAACCTGCCTCATCCTTCTTCGATCTGTGGTTTCCAGCCTCTCGCAGAAAACGCTGCATTAAGAAAAGCTCAGCTTTGCGTCCGCTGTGGCTTCCTGTAGGAGCGTCTCTGTGGATCTGCTGAGCTGCCTCTCTTGTTTGCAGATGGAGGCAGAAAAGCTGGTTATCTGGTTTTAATGTTAGAGGACGCAAACGTGTCGATACACCTGCGTTTATTTGTAAAATAGCCTTATGCACCTGAGTCTTTGTTTGCAGTATAACGTAACGTGACATAAAAACCTCCCTATCGTTTTCAGACGGGTGACATCCAGCAGACGTCTCTCTTGATTGCTGAATGCTTTAAAAAGCAGAAAAACTGTCTCTCGGGGAGACGTTTAACTGTCCGCACGAGGTGAGCTGTTTTCTGGACGACCGTGACGAACGTCAAAATGGAACCAGAGATGGAAAAATAAGATTTGTGTCCAACATAGTGTCAGGGTGCAGTTTTTCTTCTGCCTATGATCAAGCTACGACACACTGGCCAATAATTGTTTTGCGATGACGCAGTTTGAATATGTTAGTTATACAAAGCTGCGCCACGATTTCTGATGATTTCCAAACTTTCCCAGCCGTGCGGAGTGTAGATATGATGAAGGAGGGTGAAGCCGAGGATGGGAAAGCGAGAGGAGGGTGGAGTAGGTCGTGGTTATCAGCAGGTTGGCGCGTTCCAGAGCTTTCCACAGCAGATGATAAACCATCAAAGGTTGGATCAGGTTGGGTTGCCAGATCCTATCACGTAATCCTCCACCTCTGCTCGCTCTCATAACTCCACAAAAACTTGAATAAACAACCTCTTTTTTCCGTCTCCATCTTATTGTTGGTCCGTATTTCCACCTCCAGCTTCCACCTCTACCTGCTGCCTCCTTCATTTCATCTCCGTCTGCGTCTGCTCCCCTCTCGCCCCCTCTCCTCCTCCTCCCCTCTTATCAGTGGGAGTGTAGACAGACAGCGTTATCAGCATTGTGTGTGTGTGTGCTTGTTTTGGACCACGGACATAGGGTTACTGTCTGTCTGTCGGCCTATCTGTCTATCAGAACATTGGGAAGGGAGATGCTGATCGCTCCAATACTCATCCACCAGATTGCTCTGTCTCCACCGTCTCTGAATGTTTACGTCCCCAAAGTTGCCATCAACTCTTTGTCTCGTTCTTTTTTTCAGTTCGCTTCAGTTTGTCTCGTTGGCATGAAGTTCAGTGGATCGCTGCCAGTGAAATCAGGCTTGTAGGCGCCCTTTCTCTTGAAGCGCCTCCTGGTATATTTGCTGTTTCCAAGAGTTCACAAAACTTGGGTTACCATCTCGACACGGCCGGTATTAACACAGCAGGAGAAGAAGAACTGCTCCACTTTAACTGTTTTCAGTCTGACAGTGTTGTCGCAGTGCGGTGCTAAATTGGTGAGCGCTCTTTAAGAAGTGTCTTTTGTGGCGTAACAAAGGTCCACAGGTTATCATTGATGCCGTGTCTCATCAATACATTGATCGTAGTCTTTATTTCAGCCTGCCTCTGCTATTAACCACTGCAGGAAACTTTGCATCCGTCTTTCTGTCCATCACTTTGCTCCAAAGCAAAATATTTTGACAAGTATCGGTCATTAAATCTGATGTCAATATTTCAGGTCTCCAGTGGATGGTCAGATCAGTATTCAGCCTGATCGACAGGTTCTCACTGGATTCACTCGTGGACCCGAGAGCCTGATGTTCCTGGATGAAGTCTATCTTCTAACTGCTAGACCAAGATTTCCACACGAGAGAGCGCACAAAGTCCGAATGTTCCTCTGGCCGGCCCTTCACATTACAGGCTGATTGCCATGAAATTTGCAGAGCACATTTAAGCTCCCCAGAGTATAAACAGTTTAGACTTTAACCCGGCGACCTCTCCTCGTGTGCCACCGTCAGGACAAACACGTAGATTTTCAGTCACAGAACAGCTCAATCATAAGAATGTTGTTTGTCTCAGTATTCTGCAGTGTCACGAGTATTTCCTCCTCCTGAAGTAAGAGCACACCAAGATGTTCAAGCATCGTCTGAAGTCAAATTTCAGACTTTATCTACTGGTTCAGTTTGTGACAATCATCAGAAATAAAGGCTAAAAGCCAAGAGGTGACCGCACATTGATAATACACAGCATGAAGATCTTTGTTGACTGACTGCTCCGTTTCATCTCGGCGCTCAAACGTGTTTTCAGCGATGAAATGTTTGGTATGTCTGCGTGTTTGTGTAGCCGGATAGTGTAAGCTAGTATCTGACAATTTGTGATGTTTAGGTTAACTCCCTGAAACCCTTCACACACACACACTGCAGTGTTTTGGTGTGTGTGTGTGTGTGTGTGTGTGCAGGTGTTTGGCAGCAGACGCCGGGCTGTACAACAGCAGAAAGGAACTTAAACCAGACATGTATTTAGAGATTTGGACCTCGACACTCGAGTGTCTTTGCACGCATGCATCCATCCGTGTGTGTGTGAGTGTGAGTGTGTGTGTGTTACCAAACAGTGAATCTGCTACAGTGCTCCCATTACTGAGGAAATGTCTTCCTGCGTTACTGAAAGCACATTTATTATTGTGTGTGTGTGTGTGAGTGTGTGTGTGTTTTTGTGAGTGATGTAAGACTTCCAGAGTGTGTGTTTGTGCCTGCGTATGTAACTGTATCCATGTGTGTGTGTGTATTAGTCATTCCACGCGAGGAAATGGGTTCTGTGATTCCAGCCGTCGTTAAACTGAGATCCTAATTGGCTCTTTAATTAAGACATGGAAACACACACACACACACACACACAGGGCCATCTATAACACATTGGTTTGACCCACACATGAACCTTCTACTGTTTTCTTTGCTCCTTTCACTCCTCTTATTCCTTCTCCCTCCTCCTCGCTCCTCTCTCTCCCTCTCCTCTCTCCCTCCGTGTACCTCACTGTCACTCTCTCATCTCTCTCACTTCCTCATAATCACTTCATTTTCCTCTCCTGTAAACACGTCTCTCTGCTTTCTTTCTTTTTTCCTCTCTTTCATTCAGTCTCTCTCCCTTCCTCCTCCGCTCGTCTCGTCGTCCTCCAGGGAGCGACGGATGTGCTCTGCCACGTCGCTTTCTGCCAAACAGGCTGCTGTCGTTTTCCACTGACAGATAGTACAACACTGTGTGTGTGTGTGTGTGTGTGTATGTGTGTGTGTGTGTGTGTTTGTCTGTATATTTGTATGATGTGTGCGTATACACGTGTTTTCAAGAGTGTGTGTGTGTGTGTGTGTGTGGCTTGGAGTTCATCCATGCTGCTTGCTGTGGCTAACTGAGCAGGAAACATCTAATCTGTCGGCTCTGTGGAGCACACACACTCACACACACACACACACTCACACACACACAAACACTCTGAGCTTTGTTTTTCGCCTGTGTCATTTTATCCGTGGATAAAATTCTGGCAGCGGATCGTTTCGATTCATTCTTCCACTCGCAGCCATGTTGACTTTTGCTAACGTTCACTTGACAGGAGCTCATTCATGCTTCTGTCCGTCTGTCGCCGACGTCTCCGCTGATATCTCAGCTGTTTTCACACTTTCAATAAGTCATGCACGAGTGCTTTGGCGGTCGCCGCAGTCACTGTTACAAAACAGGGTTTGGTGATGGGTTTAAAGTTTTCCAGCCGGCCACCGTCACCTACATCGCAACACACAGACAAAATAAACTACAAGATGTCAAGAAAGGAAATATTCTTACACACATTTTCCTCGTTAAACAGAAAAATACAAATAAGAGTAGCTTAATTGCCTCGTTAACGCGTCGTAAAACACACTTCATTCAACAAAAAATCGAAACAAACCTGTAATCCATCGAGTTCGAGGTGAAAATATTCTGGCTCTGTAGCTGTTTTTCCCTCTCACTCGTTCTGGGTTCGGTGTTTTTGTCCTGCGCTGATGAGCCGGTCTGTGCCGTGCAGCGGCTCACTTTCAGTTTTTTTGGAGGCCGACCATTAATTAGTAAAAAAACGAAATGAAATGACAGAAATCGGCCCAAAAAAAACCAAACCAGCAAGTCTGATATATAATCGTCCAATTGCACAAATTGGCCCGGTAATACTGTACTAACTGTGACATTTTACAGAGCAGGCCATTATTTTCAGTGCGAGAGCAACTGTGTTCTCCTGTGCAGCTGTAGTGGCACCAGATTTTGTGGCTAAAGTTTTACAAATTTGAAATTTGGCTCAAAATGTGCTGACCTCCGCTTCGTGTGCCCAGCACTGGTGTTCCTGTTGGGTTAGAGCGGTGACATTTAATGTTGGCGTTCAAAACAAAACCTGAAATGAGAACAGGAAACTCTGGCATCCAAACGCTGGCTCGGAGAAATAAACAGTATTTATTTATTTCTGCAGTGGCAGTGGACTGGCACCGTTTGGCTCCTAGAGGAAGGATTTGAGGGGAGGGGAGGGCGAGGAGGGCTTCGTTTACATCAGTGTTTTTCAAGCCTGGTCCTCGGGGATGTTTTAGATGTTTCCTGCTCCAACACACCTGATTCAAATGAGTGGCTCGTTATCAGGCCACTGCAGAGCTTGATGATGAGCTGAATCAGTGGTTTACATATCTGCACATATACACATGTACTGACAACAAGTGGAAATGATTACAGCAAGAATGTCACTGTGAAAATGTTATTTTGTGTATCTCTGATCTCCTGAAGCCAGTGTTGGCTATTAAAGAAGAATGAAAGCATGACAGGATGGAGGTCCGAGCTTGAGACAAATGCTGTGTGATAACTGACAGACTCAGATACTGTCTTAGTTGGCTTGTAGGATGGTGGTGCTTCATGTCATGGGCTCCACCCTCCACTGTGGGCGCGTTGCTGCAGGTACAGGTGAGAAAATGAAATATAATCTATTACATCTGATCTCACTAACATCATCTGAGTAACAGTTCATAATGCTGTCACAACTCAGCAGTGAGTCTAATGAATGGTTATATGTAGAATCGTGGTGTTGGTTCAATGTATGAGCTGCTTTGTTTGTGAGCCATGTGCTGAGTGTTTAAAATGTGCAGCATCATTGTTGTATTCATTCTTTCTTTGATGCCGTTTGATGAAATGTTTTTTGTGGCGCTTCGAGTCATGTGACGAACTCTCCCCTCTGTTCCTCCTTTAGGTTTTCTTTAAGCTTTTTCTGCCTCCTGATTGGTCCGTCTTCAGCTTCCTCGTTATAACCGCCAAACCTCATGCAGTCCATCAGCTAAAATTACTTCAGTTAGAGCACAGCCACAGTGTGTGTGTGTGTGTGTGTGTGTGTGTGTGTGGTGTGTGTGTGTGTGTGTGTGTGTGTGTGTGTGTGTGTGTGTTCACATCTCCTCAGATAAAGCTGTGATTTTTGTTTGTGTTTTTCAGTACATTTCTTGAGGCTTTGGGTTGTGTGTGCATATCTTAGTGCATTTGTGCATGAATATACAAACATGAATGTTTGTTTGCTGTGTGTGTGTGTGTGTGTGTGTGTGTGTGATTTCTAACTCCAGGAGCAATATAAAATGGATGAATGGGTGGGAAGAAAGAGAGGGAATGTTTTCTTCCTCATTATTTCATCACATTTCATTCATATGAGAATATTTTTGAAGATTAAAGGAAGTTCAAATTAAAAACCCAAATCGCTGACAGCCTGATTACGTGACGTGACGTCGTGTTACTGAGATGTGAACTGGCTTAAAGTGTGTGAGATACAGCTGAATCTCTCTTTATGTGTGTTGAATAGAGTCCCGACTTTATTGTGGACACGTCAGGGTGTCGCGACCCCGGCGGAGTCTACTGCAGGTTGTCTGAGGTCAGCAGCAGTTCAGCTGCTGACATACAGCTACTGTGTGTGTGTGTGCGTGTGTGTGTGTGTGCATGAATTGATTTCCAGCTTTGTGTGTTCAAAGAGTTGTGTGTTTGCATACATTGTATATGAGTGTGTGTGTGTGTGCGTTTTAGTCCATGTGCAAACTTGGGTTCATATGTGCATGTTCTTATGTCACTAGTGTGTGTGTGTGTGTGTGTGTGTGTGTGTGTGTGTGTGTGTGTGTGCGTGTGTGTGTGTGTGTGCGCGTCTGGGCTAAATGTGTCTTTGTGTTCTCTCAGCTGGCATCAATCAGAGTGTGTGTGGAGCCGAGCTGCTGCCAACAATGGAGCCCTTCACTGGACCTAGAGCCTTTTATCAATACACACACACACACACACTCTTTTAGAGCCCCTGGAGGGAGGGCGGTTGGGGTTGTGTGTGTGTGTGTGTGTGTGTGTGTGTGTGTGTACATGTGTGTCTTGAGGTGGAGGAAGTTGGTATGTGTGTGTTGCATGGTACAAACTGTGCACGAGGATCAAGAATTCGTGTAGTTGGAGTTTTTGGATTTTCTCTGCTTGTTTCTAGGAGTTTTTCTATCTTTGTGAGGACCGGTGTCACACCTGGAAAGAAAAATGTTTGGAAAAACTTCCATGATGCCGAAATGATGCGTTTTTGGGAGGATATAATTGGTTCTTGTTTCTTTTGTTAGAAAAGTTTCCTGATTTCTCGCCTGAAACTTGATCAGGCCGATCATTTCATGGCTGCTCTGACGAGCATTCAGTGCCAGCTTCCAACACTTTCCTGCAGCTCAGCCTGTACTAAAAAAAGGAACGAAGACTCGATTTTAGGCACAACATTAATATTATTTTGAGGTTTGCGTTATGAAAGAGGTTCAAAGTCTGTGAAGGTCATCGCAAGTACAGAGTCAAATGTCGAAAAATGCCTGTATTTGCAGGGATTAGGTGTTCATTGATTGATAAGTGTGTGTATGTGGGGTGGTTTACTTGCTAGCTGTGAGTGACACGGCACCCACACATGACCTCAGGCATGACTGAGAGTTGGGGACTTTTGGGGGTTACCACGGAGACACGGGGAGGTGGATCGGGGTTTTTTGCCCGACTGTTTACATCTTTGCGTGCAAGTCTTAGAGGAGGACTCGTTCTCATGTACCTATATGTTTGTAGTTTAGTGTTACACAAATCAAAACGGCTTACTTTGGCAATCGCTGCTTAACTCTGACACACACACACACACACACACACTCTCCACTTTAGAGTCTTCCATCTCTGTTTTCGCAGTATCAAATGGCGAGCGCTGAATCCATTTGTCAAACAAACTGCTGGCGTACGTTTGCGCTCAGGCCTGCAGATCACTCATTTATCTGAACACACACTCGTCCATTAGTCCCAGATCTGCTTTCACCTCTTCTTTTTGCTCTCCGTCCGTTCATATCTCCTCCTCCTACTCACCTCATCTCCCGTTTCTCCTCGTCCGGCTTGTCCTTTCTTGTTGTCCTCGTCACCATTCGTCTTGCTCTGTCATCACTCGTTCGCACCGCTCCACTCATCTCCACTCCTCTGTTGTTGTAATGGATGGAGGGATTGACCCCACCTCCCCTGGCTGGAGGTCAGAGTTCACCTGGTCCCGCCACACCTCGTTCGTACATTCACTCGCTCTGTGTTCAACAGTCCTGAGCTGTGTACTTAAGTAAAACCTAGAAGAACTTAAGCTCCGCTTGTGTGGCTTGACCTCGTTTTCATTTTCAAAGCCAGTATTGAGTTTCTGTTTGCTCGTCCATGTTTCTGCACTGGAACACGTGATGCTGTCGTTTCTACGTGAAGGCCAACCTTTAAAATGAGCCTTTCATGTCTACAGAGCGGGCCTGTCCTCTTCCACGAAGTCTGCCATGTTGAAACCGCCCGGGTTTCTGCGACTTTCACAGCCACTGTAGTTTCTCCTTCATGCTTGGAAGGGCCGGATGAGGTGAGGGGTGTTCAGTTGGGTGTAATCTGCTGATTCACTGGCAGTCCCTCAGTCCACCGTGACTTGGCCGGTTCGAGTCCAGCATAGACTGCATGGAACGTTGACGGGTAGTTGGAGAGGTGCCAGTTTAATGTAAACAAGAATTTCCCGACCAAAGGATCGATAAAACAAACCTTCTGCTGCTCCTACCTCCTAAAATAATTTATTAATTATCTAAGCTGTGCTCTTGAAAGGTTGCTGGCTCGCTCCTCCGGCAGTTCTAGTCAGGTTGGATGGAATCCAGTAAACTCGCAGCGAACACAAACTGTCAAAATGTCCTCAGAAACATCTTGATTCTCACTAATCCTCCTTAAATCACGTGTTGCTCTGACGTCTTGTTGAGTTTGCCACGGCAGAGCTAAGTCATTCATAGCTCCAGTACTCTACTCAAAGTCATATATTTACTGATTTATTGACCAATCAGTGATTATTTAGAGCGCTCTGAGCGCATGGGTCAACAGTTGAGAAGTGAGTTATGCTGCAGTTGTCTTCCTGCTGTGGATGTATCCATCCATCATGAGACACTGTCGCTGTTGATTGGAATCCATTGTAAGTGCCATAAATCCAAGTTTGACTGAAGCAACGCATGCAGCATACGTCCACGTACAACGATACATCTTTTTGTTTCTGGCTCCGTGTTGTGTTTGGACAGAAGTACTCTCTCCACGCACATAACTTCAGCTCCAAAGTGTAAAGGCAAAACTAACGCTGTGAGGTCTCCACGTAGCAGCGGTGAATACGGCGTTTTTTTGCTCTCTGGTGGCCACACATGCTTTAAAAACAACACGCTTTGATGAAGTTGTTCGGGGTGAATTAAGCTAATGTAAATGAGAGTAAATCAGCCACGTGACAGATTAGACTGTGGAGGTAATGAAGGAGCCGTGGACCTGACGCTCATAAAACTGTTTACACAGGTTGTGCAGTCGACTCTCGGCCTTCTGGGGAAAAATGGGTGTGTTGCAGAGGAACTTCTCTTAATCAAACGACCCACACCCTCGGAGAAACAGAGATGATTCATGATATCTTAGATGCTGCATTATATTTTTAATACCCAAATGAATTTCTTCCGTGATAAATGCCTTGTTATTGTGAATCAAGCGAACATGTGCAGCGTTTCTTAGAATTCTCACATTCTCAAGGACGCGACAGATGGTCAACAGCAACGCGCGGACTTGGAATATAACGTCTTCGAGTTTCTACACTCTTGGCACGTACGAGAGTATACAACAGCTGTCATCGTTTCCTCTGCGAAACGGAGATTTTTCAAGGTCATGGGCGTCAGAAACACCGTGCATTAGCATCTTCTTAGCATCCATGTGCTGGAAACCTTTTAAGAACACGCAGTTAGCAGTTTTATTCTGGAGGTTGTTAACAGGGTCAAGGATGAGCTCACAGAAAAGGACTCACAGCTCGCAGCAGGCATTGCTGTTTGTTGCAGAATCCCAGGACACCCCGTCTTTGTCACCTGACTACAGTCGTCATTAGCGTGATGATAACGTGAGTCTCCTCCCTCCAGGTGATGTCGCTCGCGGAGGCTGCAGAGGAGAACCGGGCGCTGCTGGAGGAGGCGTTTGTCCGCCTACGGAGCGCCACACACCTGCTGGTGCTGCTGCTGTCGCTGTGGCAGGGCCTGACCCCCGACCAGACGGCCATCCTGGAGGCCACGCTGCTGCCGCTGCTGCAGGACACACCGCAGCTGGTACGCACACACACACACACACATACAGGAGGCCATTAACGTGTCAGTGTCTGTCCATCCATCTGCAGCCCGCTCGGTAAACACAGCCTTAAACACACACTCTGAAAACTTTTAAGATACATTAAGTACTTCTGGTCCCAGAGGAATACACACATGCACAGCCGCACACACACTCACACACACTCACACACATTCTCACTCTCTGCCACTCAACACTCACCTGTCAGCTCTGCGCTAAGAGTTCTTGGGGTACCTGTTTATGATTTAAGTATTAAAGCTGTCTGTGTGTGTTGGTGTGTGTGTGTGTGTGCGACAGTGTGTATAGGTGTGTGTGTGTGTGTTTGAACAATCCACACACAAATACACACAAGAGGTCAAGGTCACAATAGGTCTCAGCGTGAATGCATGACATATTGCTCTTTAATCAGCCTCTGACTCAGTCTTTGAGGTGTGTGTGTGTGTGTGTGTGTGTGTGTGTGTGTGTGTGTGTGTGTGTGTGTGTGTGTGTGTGTGTGTGTGTGTGTGTGTGTGTGTGTGTGTGTGTGTGTGTGTGTGTGTGTGTGTGTGTGTGTGTGTGTATGCTGCAGGGGACTCGGCTCCGTATAAACAGCCGTGTTGACAGAGCTCCTCCATTTGCTGCAGTCAGACCACGAAAGATTTCTCACCCCACAGAGACTCAGCGAGTGTGTGCTGTACTCGTGTGTGTGCGCATGCATGCGCGTGTGTGTGTGTTATTTTTTCCATCGCTCTGATCAGTCTCTTCAACCTCTTATTACCACTAAGTCTATTTCCAGCCTCCTTTGACAGACCCGCGTTACACACAAACATCTGTGTCGTCATAAACAACAGTACATAAAACATATTTTACAGTACACACACACACACACACACGCACACACTGATTGTGGACAGGAATAGGTTTAGAGGGTCAGTTGATGAGCCTCAGGGGACTGTGTACTTAAGCGTGTGTGTGTGTGTGTGTGAGTGTGTGTTATTTTAAATGGGATTAATGGCATTAAGTGAATTAGCGGTAATCAGGGTCACGTCCATAACATTAAAACAAACAGGTGCACTGACGAGCTATTCTCAGAAAACACAACACACTCTCCAACACGCTGCCATGACGACGTACCGCGAGAGACGGTGACACAGTTTTTCTCGAACGTATCAGCACACATGTTCCGATTTTTTCCTCTGAAGGATCGTTTCAGCTCATCAGGGTGACCTAACTAACGCTGCACTCCAAACTAATGCTGAAATTTTCAGGTAATAAAAGTCAAGTCGAGTTTGGAGCTCCTCACGCAGCTGTTTCAACAGAATAAAAGTCACAAAAATAATAAATCTCTGGGTGAGGCCCAAATCTCATTTTCAGTATCTCACACGATGCTTCTTCACACTCTTCCTCTCAACCTTTGACCTTTTCCTACGACCACGCAGGTGAGGTCATTCCAGGTGAGTGCAGTTCTCGCTCTGAGAGTTTCTCCTTTCAGTGGAGTAAATCTCAGGAATGTTGTGGATGAGAATAAATCCACAGAGGAGGAGGGAGAAGCTGGATTAAAGCAAGAGAGAGAGATAGAGGTTAAAGGAGGAGGAGGAGGGAGACGGAGAGAGGAGGAGTCAAACTCCTCACCCAACACTCATCTGTCACTCTTACTGCACTGCATGTCTTTCTGTCAGCCGTCATCCATCCGTTCAGTCTTTGATATTTTAATTCATCTTTCATCTAATGTATCAAATGTTTTAATATCCATCATCATAGATCTTAGTGAGGAAGTGACAGACAAAAGAGGAACCAAGTTGAATTTTGGTCAAATGAAGTTCAGCATTGAAGTTTTCGTCCATGCCTCACCTGCAGTGTCTCTGCCGGTCTATAGGCTCAGTATTTCTTCCAGAAAGATGCAACATTTTGTACTCAGTGATTGGTCTTTTTGAAATGTGTCCAAAATGTTCATATTTTTACTTCAGTAATCCTAAAATGACATGGATGGCATGCAAAGACTGCAGACTGCAGGACAGTTTCAGTCACCAGGAACACTGTTCTTACTTCGTTAGCTTTGAATAGAACATTTTATTTTGGAAAACTAAAATTGCAGATTATCGCCTCTCAATCAAAATATGGATTAAATTATGGATTCAAGGTTTTTTTTAGCTCTGTCTGTAGAGCTTCCCGTCAGTCTGCATACAGCTCGACGACGTCTAACAATCAGAGTTAGAGGGACAAAAAACAGCAGAGAGTCCATAAATTACTCACTGCTGCCCACGATATCAGCCGCAGCTGATCAATATGAGCATTTTCATCAACCGATTTGGATTCAGGAGGAAAAAATGAGGAAATCAAGACAAGTAAAGACCAAAAAAATGTACAGAAATAATCCCCATCTTTACACTTCCCTTTCTCTGCATCCCATCACACATACACACTCATCTCTTCAGCATGAAACACAGAAATATGTAACAGAATACCACGACCTTCGACCTATATGTCATCCGTCACATTAGCCTAGATTATGTGATTATCCAGCTGAGGTACAAAGCGCAAAAAATGTCAAAAATGTGCAGCAGCCAATCAGAAAACAAGGCGAGGGTTCTCCCTTTCCCGGCATGATTTAAAGCAGGTAGGATTCCTCTGACAGCAGCTGTACACACTCACGGTTCTTTATCTGAGCTCCATAGACAGATATGTTTAGAATAAGGAGGTCAGGAAGGAGAAATGTGCCCGTCTGCACTAAATGAGGTGGATTGAGGGAAGAGGAGGAGAAGGAGGAACGCCAGAGGAAATGCATCTGTGTGGTATCTAACTAAACGTCTCATTTAGTTGCAGCCAACCAGAACACCTCCTCCTCTTCTGACATTCCTCCTGTGTCTCTCTTTCTCCTCTCTCTCTTGGTCCTCCTCCTCCACACCAACACCTCTCCCTCATCTCTCTCGCGCTCTGCTCCTCTCTTCTTTGTTTTTCAATCTTCCCTCTCCTCCGACCACTCGTCTCCATCAGCCTTCTTGTCTGCTTCTGCTCTGTCTTTCTTCTTACCTCATCCCTCACCCTCTTACTGTCTCCTTTTCTTTCTCACTTCTACTTCTCCTCTTCCTGCATCATTTTTCTCTCCAACCCTTCCTCTTCGTCTCTTCCCCTTCTTTAACTGTCCATCCTTCATTCTTTGTCTCCTTTTTTGTCACCAGCCCTATTTATATCTCTCCCTCTTGTATCCTTTCGGTTTCCCATGTTTTTTCTGTCTCCCTGCTTTTCTGAACTTTGTTTTTATCTTTCCATGTCTCCTTCTCCTTTCATCCTCCTCTTTTCTCCTCGTCTGAACCACCCTCCCTTGTTCCTTGTTCTTCTCTCTCTCTCTCTCTCCCTCTGTTGTCTCTTTTCCATCTGTCAGTCAGCTCTTGAACAGAGTTGCTGACGCTGTCTGTCTGCCTGCTTCTTGCATGACCCCCACATTCTCCCGCCCTCTGTTTATTTTACCAATCCATCATGCAGCCTGTTTCGCGCCGGCTTCCTTCTGCTCTTAACCAAAAAATCTTCTATATGGTACCTGAAAGCGTGGCTTTAGGCTCGAACCACCGCAGAACTATTTACAGCACCGTAAAGGACATTTTTAGAAAGAAGCTCTCTGCAGAACCGAGTCAGATGGTTCTCTGAGCTTTGTGGTGACATAAAGAACCATTGAGGACTGCATGAAATGTTTCCAATCAGCGGATTTGAAGTTTTTCTTTCAGACCCACATAGGGTCATTATTGTGTTTGACCAGGTGTCGTTTTTATATGAAACACATCGTGTGGATTCTGAAAGTCTGGTTCCATATGACTGGTACCCCAATGAAGAACTTTACAGGAATTTCCTCTCTAACCCAACACAGTGTCCTGAGTTTCCACCTTAAAGTCTCGTTCAGATTGAATTTGTATCTGAATGAAAAACTCCCGTCATTCATTTCAATGCAGGGTCGTCCGCAATGTCACATCCACCGATCAAATGCAAGGACGCATTTCTGGCGGATCACTCTGCAACACGTGACGTGATCGATAGGGCAAAATACAAAATTATTGCCGCCTTAATAACTGTCCAGAGTTGAGGAATACTTACTGAGAAACCTGTGTTTGGTGTCTGTAAAACCTTTGAATGAAAATCACTGCTGGCTTCATTTTGAAGAAATTAAACAACCTACATATGTAAGAGCTTGTAGTTGGTGATTGCAACTCCTCATGTCACCGTCTCAGAAACTACAGTGACCACAAAACTAAAAACTCTGGCCCTATCCAGGGTCAGAGTTTAATTCTGGGCCTGCGGCATATGTAGAAATAAAAGGCTCATTAACAAACACAATGTGTCTTATTTTCAGGTGATTATACACTAATGAAAACACAGTTATGTGTTTTATATTCATCTCTGTAAATCGAACCCCCTAAATCTGTCACACTGGACCTTTAAAGTCTCCCTATACGTGCAGTTGCTCTCCATTCAAATCACAGCTGCTTTCTACCATATTAGGGCTTGTGTTTGTCAGTAGGCATTTACAGTAAATGGTCGTATTTAAAGTTGATTACACCCAGAAGTTGGAAAGTGAGAGGCAGTGTAACTGTTGCATGTTGAACTGTGTCCAGCTCTTCAGATTTTTTTTTTGATTTCAAGGGAAGTGATTGTGTGGATGATTTTTTTTTTTTTTCCCCTGGAGACTGACTGTACAACATTGTTCTCACAGAGCCGTAAGTCGGGCTTCTCAAATGACTTTCCCAGTCATGATGAGGATGTCAGGACTGAGGGATTGCTGTCTGAACCTTTACCCGTCTCTTTGGAGTCCTCCAAGGTTGTGTGCTGGGCCCGGGAACATTTACCTCCATGGCCATCCAGTAATGTGCAATCACACCTGGGATTTCCCCCATGTCCAACCTAATATTCCTGATGCAGTTTAAACTGCTTAAGGACAAGGAGCTTATGAGACTTAAATATTATTACTTATTAGACTTAAAATCATTTTAACAAGCTGTATAGTGACATCAGTTCAACAATGAGGCTTCTCAGGTAGAGCAGTTACAGACACAGTAATAACCTCTTTTATGTGTGATGCAGGGTTTCAGCGAATGGCTAACATAAATGACGCAGCCACGCAATGAATGCTGGGAAACATGCGCCACTTGAGTCCACGTCATTGTCCACTCACTCCCTCGCCCCTCAGACGGTCAGCCTCGCTTAAAGTCCACTTGAATTTCACAGCAATGGGGATTCCCCCCAACAGGGACGTGAACACAGTCTTTATAAATCGAGATTACAACACCACAGTGGTGGAACTCAACTGTACACAGTAACTTTGATCTGTTTGTCCATTTTACCAACCTCCATTTATGACAAATTTGTACACATCCCTTTTCATTACCACCGCCTGTTTCTGGCACTAATACATGGGACAGGTGATGTGTCACATAGGCCGAGTAATAACCATCCTGTACACTACGTGCCTAACAATAGTCAGGCCTATGGACTGAAGCTGGTGGGAAATTTAGCTAAAGAGCCAAATGTTTTTCTCAGGACTTCATGGAGAGCAAAAGACAGCAGCATCAGCTTTAAACGGTGATGTCAGCGTTGTGTTTACAGCTTGTCCGCCGCCCCGAGAGGCCAAAAAAATCAATCCACGCAGGTTTAGGAAGAGATTTAATAGATGACGACTTTCACAACAACATACTTCCTCTCGCCCTCTGTCAGGTGTCTGAAACTTGTAGTGAGTTATGTTTATTGACACAGAATCTTCATTTTTGAATCACTGGCCAATATTCACAAAACAAACCTCTCGGCTCTTTGAACAGGTGGTGAAACTGAACAAAGCAGTTCCCTTTTTGCTCTTTAAACAAACAGTGTGAACATGCTGAGCATTCGCTCAGAGAAAGTCTCCAACACAAACTGTTTTAGCCTTCAGAGATCAGTGAATAATACAATCCCTGTCTTGTTTCTGGGTGCAGAAACAAACTTCTCTCCAATTTCGGCATTAGGGGAACTTTGTCTTAATTTATCGCTCTGGCCTCGGTCCAACCCCGCTCCTGCTCCCGCTCCACCTTTCTTTGCTTCCTTTCTTCTCGTTCAGGAGGATGAAGAGATGAATGTCTGCAGTTTAGGTCCAAAGACATTTAATTTTCCTCCGCAGCATGTGGACCGTATGTGCGCGCGTGCATGTGCGTGCCAAGTTTCCACAGAAACCTGCAGTTATGTTGTTCCAAGTACTTGATAACCCGGTGAGGTATTGTGGTAAGAATAGGTCACCCACCACCCATATCTCCTCCTCCTCCTCCTCCTCCTCCTCCTCTTCCTCCTACTCCTCCTCTCTCATTTTCTCTTCCTCATCCAGTCTTTTTTCCCCTCCACTGTCTTCACATGCTTGCTCGTCCTCCGTCTTTTCCACTCTTCTTTTTTTCGTCTTTAATATCTGCCTTCGTCTCTGTCATCATCTCATCTCCTTGACCTCTCTCTCTCTCTCTCTCTCTCTCTCTCTCTCTCTCTCTCTCTCTCCCCCTGTGTCTCTGTCTGTGTCTCTCTGTCATCATCATTACAGGGTTGATTACCTGTCATTATGGCTCATTAGGGGCCTATCAGCATGGCGGCAGGCAGAGGGGAGGAAGGGGGTGCGGGGGTAAGCGCAAAGAGGAGGGTGGGAGGATACCTGTCAACACACCCTCACCCCCCCCACTCACATAAAGAGTGTGTGTGTGTGTGTGTGTGTGTGCAAGATCAGAGATGTCCAGACCAGATATCTCAGCCATCTCGGAAATGAGAGAAGGAGAGAGAGAGTGACAAAAGACATGTTTCTCATCCCCACGCTGACTTTTATTACCTGTGTGTGTGCGTTTATTTATATATATGTGTGTGTGTGTGTGTGTGTGTGTGTGTGTGTTCCTTTCAATTCAGCGTTTTATTATTCCGTTGCTCTTTTCTAAATGTCAAGAACATCGTTAAAGCCTCAACATTTAAGGTCAATGATTGTTCATTAAATCTTTTCTGTCTCCTCCTCGTCCCCTCTGTCTCATCAATCCCTCCTTTCCTCTCCTCTCCTCCCCATCCTGTCTTCCCTCACCTGTCCTCCTTCTCCTGTCCGTTGTTTTCCACCCTAACCTCCTCTCTCCTTTCAAATCCTGGAATATTTGATGTAATAAAATGAAGGTTCTCTGCTGCTGTTAATTTCATTAATTCATTCATTTTTTTATCCAAGTAAAATAGCACAAAGTGTCATTCACACAGCTGGTTCTCACTCCTCCTGTCTCCTCAGGGCTGGGAGGAGAGCTGCGATGCCGCCGTGTCCCACCTCCTACGGACCTGCCTGTCACGGAGCCCCAAGGACCAGGCCACATCCCTGGCCCATGCCGGAGGCCCCGTGCTGGGGCTCCCCCGCGACACAGCCCGCCTCAAGAAGCACATCACCCTGCTGTGCGATCGCATCGGCAAGGGTGGCCGCCTCACCCTGGCCTCCGAGGCCAACGTCCAGGTCCCCATCCAGGTCCAGAACTTGGCTGCTCCCGGTGAGTCGGTGAAGGAGGGTGGAGGAGGATGAATGAAATGTATATTCATGAAGCTGTGCCAAGTTGCATACAATTTGTAGGTGTTGAGGATTAACGAGAAGTGTGTAGTTACCACAGTCGCTTTATTTTTAGTTCAGAACAGTGTGAAATTACAGGTGATTCACATCCCCTACGGCCCGGGGAGCAGTTTCACATGATCAGGTTCACCTTAGCTCACGTTGCCACAGTCCATTTAGCTCACAGCACTAGTTTAGTCACTTTCCAGTGTTTTGGACTTTCTTCTAGCTGAAATTACTTAACTCACACCAAAAATAAGAACAGCATCTGTCATTTTGTCGAATATTTGCATTTTCCTGACTGTCAGCCTCTTGTGGTCATTCAAAAACGACTCTCTCAGCATAGGAGAAGGAGGAAGTATCGTGACGTCACATCGCAACTATTTAGCGCAGCAAAATGAGGTCGAGCTCATGATCGGGTGTCAAAACATTTGACTTTGACACACAGAAACCGCAGCAGAAATCACACCCTGCTTCATACCACGAGTCATGCTTGGTTTCTTTCATCCACGACTACCATCTTCAGTTAACAGTCAGATACTTTTATTTTGTAGGGGCACATCCCACAAACACTCTTGTCATGATAATGTGGTGCTATTTGGTGGAAAACACCTCATTTTGTAGCTTAGGCATGCAGACTTTTTGGTTCTTACCCATCAGATTGTCTCTGAAACTGATGAGTTGATGAAATTAAATAGCGTCTGTGTGTAACTGGAGACTCAGACATCCACCTTTTCAAATATACGGCGTCTGTTCCAGACAGAATTAAAATGACTGAATGTAATTTGCAGTGTAAGTTAAATCCCTTCATTTCAAAATATTTCTGAATTTATGAAATGTTCTTTTCATTTTTATAATATATGTTATCGTACAAAACAGCCAAAAAAAAGGTGTGGTGGAGTGAAATGAATGTGTTGCATTTAGAGCTGGGTATTTGTGTGTGTGTCTGTGTGTGTGTGTGGTGTGTGAGTGTGTGTGTGTGTGTGTGTGTGTGTGTCCTGGTGCAGATTTAGGGTTCACCAGGCAAAAACATGAAGCCTATTCATACCTCACTTTACAGTCAAACACACAGATTTTAAATGCATCCGTACACATGCACAGATACACACACACACACACACACACACATATGCAAATAAACACTGCAAACAAGCACAAACTACACACTCATATAAAAACATGAATACCGGCACATAGAGTTGCATGTCAGGTACACACACTCGTAAAGTCATACACACACACATGCGCACACCTTACGGATCATTAAGTCTTGGCTGAAGTTTATAGAAGTCTTTCTGACAAGATCATCAATTACAGCGTGTCTCCTCTCCTCCTTCCCTCCTCTCCTCCTTCCCTCCTCTCCTCCTTCCCTCCTTCCTGCTTCCATTCACGCCTCCTTCCCCTCGTCTCACCTTTTTTGGATTTTATAAATAGAACTGTGAGTTTTATTTTTGCAAAATACTTTATATTTAAGTAGTTTTTTTCAGTTCACTGTACTGCACACTACACATACAAAAACTGCAGTTCCTCAAACGTCCACTTGAGGCTGGCTGCAGAAGTGAGTCAGTCTCCATAAGTCCCCATGTTCAGATGTCCAACTTCACAGCAGAAATAAACACGTTTACAGCCGTGGATGCTTTGATTGACAGGTGGGTGTCGCTGCCTCAGGTCCACCGATGATCCACATCTTTGATTTGACACTTTTAGACCTGCATAGCTGTGTCGACCTCTTCATGCTCTCCTTTTTGTGTGTGTGTAGCTCGCTAGAGATCTACAAACGTCTGATGGTCGACTGTTTAGTAGATAAACCTGTCTTTGAGAAATAATTGTGTGTGTGTGTGTGTGTGTGGTGTGTGTTGTGTGTGTGTGGTGTGTGTGGTGTGGTGTGTGTGTGTGTGGTGTGTGTGTTGTGTGTGTGGGGGTGTGTGTGTGTGGTGTGTGAGAGAGAGAGAGTGAAGAGGGGGGGTCTATAAAACTTACAGGCTTGTTTAAAGTCATTATAGTGATTACAGTAATTCTGCACAAAGCTCAGTGAAACAGAACTGAATCAATTAATTTACTGTGTGTGTGTGTGTGTGTGTGTGTGTGTGTGTGTGTGTGTGTGTGTCTGAGACAGAAAAAGAGAGAGAGAGAGAGAGAGAGAGAGAGTACATGAGTGTGTTTGTGTTTATGTTTCCTTGTCATGCGGTCTCTCCTCTCCTTTGGTCTGCTGCCAGAATTCACACACACACACACACACACACACACAGCGCTGCAGTAAACACTCGTTTGTTAGCCGCCTCAGATGTTGCTTTTTCACCCACCCGTAAATATATACACTTGTTTACGTTTCCAACAACACCGGCGGCAACCGTTCCCTCCAAAACCACAGACACACACACATGCACCCCCCACCACACCCACACAGAGGGATACCACACAACAAGCCCCCCGTTTCATTGGTTCAGAGTGTGTGTGTGTGTGTGTGTACGGCTGTGTGTTAATTTGTTTATGTGACGGTTTTCTGGACATAAAACCTTACAACAACACACACACACACACACACCACACACACACACAC
The DNA here is from genome assembly GCA_014281875.1 of Nibea albiflora. Taxonomy (NCBI): domain Eukaryota; kingdom Metazoa; phylum Chordata; class Actinopteri; family Sciaenidae; genus Nibea; species Nibea albiflora. The sequence continues at coordinate 2,792 of JABGLX010000274.1, read as the reverse complement.
ACAACACACACACACAAACACACAGACTTGCCGCTGTCTTTGTTAGAGGATGGCGTCAGCTCTGTCTTTCGTCCAGCAGCAGAGAGGAGCAGGTTGTTCATGCACAGACAGACGGTGCGTTTCAGGGCGAACGAAAAGAAAGAAAACTTCTTTCACGAAAGATTCAACCTCAAATTTGTTTGTGCTAAAAACATTAGCTAATCAATCCTTTTTGGAAGAAACATTACAGGGCATGATGGGTAATAAAGTAGCATAGTTCTTCATCATCAGGTTAACTGTAATATTATTTATTAATATCTGATGATTTGGTACCATTCTTGTTTTTTACTGACTTGATAAATTAAGACAACAAATCTAAACGTTCTGCAGTTATTGTGTCCACTGTTCGTGTTAATCAGTTTATCAGTTGTCCTGTTCATGCTCTGTATTGAAAATCCTACTAGGAAAAAATGTTGGGAACGTCTGGCAGGCGAAACTCTTCTGAAACGCTCGGTGAGATATGAAGTGTGTGGTGGAGAACGCACCATAAAGGGGCTGTGGTCATGGGCCGATGATGCAGATGTGACTGCTGGAGCTTCTCCAGCTTTTGTTTTAGACGTTGCAGGTGGAGCAAGTTATCACTGCTGTCAATCGGAAGATTTTAGACAGCCTTTAGTGCATCGTTGGTTTAGTTGTGGTCTTTACTCAAAGGCCTGTTTTCTTGCAGCGTTGCATTCTGGTCTGTTTCCTGCTACTATTTGTTTCTATGCCTCTAACGTGTTGTCTGTTGATGGTTGGGTATGAAATGGCAGCAGCTGTGGGGAGAATCCCCGGCAGAATATTTAGCCGGCTAACCTTACATCATCTGAGAGGCAGAGGAGGAAACGCACAAATGGAGCAGATGGAGCCCAAAATGCAAAACATATTGTATCACCAGCCGCTGTTTTGAATAACAACTGAGTTTCTTTTTAATTGAGCCAAAGGATTATTAGTGAATGTCAATAAATTACGATGATATCTTGGATATTAACATATTTCAGCTGTTTTCATCAGTTGATTGGTGAGAGATAATCAAACCCAGCTTACGCGTACAGTGGATTGTCTCTCTCTCTCTCTCTCCCTCCATCACTGACCCTCTGTCTCACCCTGATGACATCATTCAGAACAACTGGCTTCAACAGCTGCACTCTGTACACGCACACACACACAACAACACACACACACACACACACACCTGGTGAAATTGGGAGTGTTTATCACATGTATCATTAGTCAGCTGCTGTCAGCATAGCTTTGAACTGACCTCGGGAGGTTTGTGTATTGAAGTCTTCTTCCACCCACACATATTACACACACACACACACACAACAACACACACACTTTACTCTCTGAATGTGTTCCTTTGCAGCAGTGAGCAGAACTTTTTGGCATCGCGTCTCTCTATGTCTGCTCTGCTGTTGTTTTGTCCTGCCATTAATCTTCAGTGATTGTGTTTTTGGTCTTTGATCAGTCTCCGCTCTGTTGTTTGTCTTCTTCTGTGGTTTCTTCTATGGTTGATTCTTCTCTCCTCTCCCTTTTTCAGTGTTGTGTCATGTGTAGAACTTTCTGATTTGCTCTTCTCGTCTCTTCTACTAATGGAGTCTAACAAGTTTACTAATGTTCACGGTCCAAAAGCAAGCACACACACACACACACACACATCCTCCTATCCACACAGCCCTATAGTGCATGGGTGTGTGTGTTGCAGTATTTTCATAGTGTTCCACTGGTAGCTGTGGGTTTGGGGCCTGCATCTATTTTAGACCTAAAAGAGAGGGGAGAAGATGGGCTGTGTTTGTGTGCATGAGTGTGTGTGCGTGTGCACACATGTATATGTTTGTGTGTGTGTGTGTGTGTGGGTGTGTGTGTGTGGGGGATGTGTAAGTTCAGAGGACGCAGAGCAAAGGAAAAACATGTAGTGTATGTAAGTGTAGGTCATGTCTTGTGTGTAATCCTGACCAGCTGTCTTGTTCTGTCTCTGTGGTGTTTCCAAATTGAAGAGTTCTCCTCCAGAACGCTATATATTAAAACAGCAGAGCTCTATTTTGGAAAGAATCAATCAGTACCTGAAGTTCATCGTTCAATAAATCTTATAAGTTAGAGGGTTGTTGGGTTTTTTTCAGCGCGGGACACTTCCTCACATTTCTAAACGAAAGAATTCTTTGAAATTTTGGGCCTAGCGTCCTCTTCTTTTTAGTCACTGCAAAAATGGCAAAGGTCTCATTTTACAGTGTTCAATACATTTACGACTTCTGTCATGTGTGAGAGTGTGTGAGAGTGTGTGTGTGGCCTTTGTAGTACTGAAAAGTGGTTTGCAGGTTTAGACAGAAGAGATCAGGTGTCTGATTCGTTTTTAAAGGAATCACAAAAGTGTGCAAATGCGTCGGCCTAACGTACCACATGTGTGTGTGTGTGTGTGTGTATGCTATGTGTGCATATGGAGATGTGTACGTTGAGGGGGGATTGAAATAGCGTTAAAGCCCACAGCCAAATTGTGCTGGTAACCACAGCAGCGCAGTGTCACCCCCATCTTCATAACCGCAGCCCAGAATAAAGCAGGAATGCGCTGGTGCCTCCACGCTGCAGACCAAGACAGAGCTGTCTATTGGAAGCAGCTTCACCTCAACCAAAGCTGTCCAGAGCTGTTCCAAAAGTGGCCCGAGAGACCCCCCCAAACTGTCACGGACAGCCCAAATGGTCCCACACTGTCCCACAATGTTCAAGCTGTCACAAAATACTTTACGTTCTTCAAGCTATGCTTGAATTGTCGTCGA